>LPNX010053196.1:224597-485048 GCA_001517045.1 Pseudotsuga menziesii
GCTATTAAGAGTGGCTTTGTTTAGACCATCTCCAAAGGTTTGAAAGATCGAGTTTTAGGGGGGGTTTAGAACCACCCTCGTAGGAACTTATGGAGAGGTTTGAAACTGACCCCGTAGGTACCTACGAGAGGGTTTTGTAACCGCCCCCAAAGGTTTGTAATAAGGACTTTTAGGGGGGTTTTGGTTTGGAACCGTCCCCATAGGTTTCTACAAGGGGGATTTAGAACCGTCTCTAAAATTCACTTTGGGGGGGGTTAGTACTGCCCCCAAAAGTTTTTTTTTGGGGGGGCAGGGGGGGCGTTAGAACCGCCCCCAAAAGTCACTTTTAGGGGAGGATTTTTATCTCTTCTAGAAGCGCCCCTAAAAGTCTAAACTTTTAGCATTGGGGGCAGTTTTGTAAAGACCACCCCCAAAGTGATTTTGGAGGTAGAAGACAACCCCCCATAAAATTCAAATTTGTTGTTGTGAAGTCTAGTTCATTTTAGTTGCGTTACTTTTTAATGTCTATTGTTACTCAGAGGCATGTGGATGTGTGAAAAATGTGATTTTCTCAACTAGAATATATACCAAAGATACCACTTACAAATGGATAATACTACTAAAAAACTTTGAAATAGATACTTGACCATAAACAAGTTACAAAAAGAAAAATGGCCAAGCAAAATCTTTGGAAACCTATGAAAGATGTTATGTTTTAAGGAAATTATTGTAACCAAAGTAACCAATTCTTTATGATTTTTGAGAGAATGCTAATGAAAGCAATCTAATCTTTTCCTTTATATGAAAACACTTCGAAGGGCATCCAAACACCTAAAAGATTCCTAAATGAATTGAAAGAAAACTATGATTTCATGCAATATTCAATTTATCTTTATTCATTTAAAGTATAATGAAAAAACCACTAAATAATGTTTTTCAAGGCTTAAAAATAAGAATTTGAAAAATATAAAAAAGACTAAAATCCCCAATAGATTTGATACACCTAAAAACCCTAAAAAAAAATTGTAATTGTTTTACCCCATGTTGCCAACCAGCACATATACGCTGTTTTCTAAAGGAATGTAGTGTATGTACATGACTCGTACATAGAAAAACAATATATGTACCTATAGCTTACATTTTGGTCACTGTAGGGTGTATGTGGGTGGTTATGAAGAAACTCGTGTATGTATGTGACAGACAAACTAGAAGAGTGGTTAAACTTAGAGGGCAGGGATGGCGCCCTAGTGGGTGAGTATGTGATAAGGCTTCTTTTGTATGCAGATGATCTTATTTTGATTGCTAAGTCTGCTCTTGGCTTGCAAAAGCACTTGATTTCCCTTGAGCACTTTTGTAGAACAGTTGGGATGCAAGTAAATACTAGCAAGACGAAAGTGGTAGTTTTCTCTAGCAAAAGAAAACATAAACAACATAAGTTCTACTTTGAAGACAATATCCTTGAAGTAGTGGAAGATTACAAGTACCTCGGAATCGACTTCAACATAAATTTTAGTTGGGAAGGCTGCAGGGAAAAAGGAAATCTTGGAGGTTGGAAAGTGTTTTATGCTTTCCAAAATAGGTGCAGAGAGGCAGAGTTATGGGACTGGAAAACTATGCAAACCCTTTTTGGGCTCTTAGTGATCCCGGTTGATCTCTACAGTTGTGAGGTTTGGGCCAGCAGTACCTCTAATTTATAGTGGAGGCAAATAGAAAAGATTCAAAAACACATGATCACAAGCAAGTTCAAACTTAAGAGTTCAGTGCCTTGCGAGATCATGCTAAGTGAAACGGGGGTGGCTTCTATTAAAGCAATTGCTATGGTGAGACTCATAAGGTATCTAAAAAGAGTTGAGCAAATGGAAGAAGGTAGATGGCCTAAGGTTGTCTTCATTGACATATTGTGCAAAAGAAAGAAGACTTGGATTCGGCAAAATATTAAATGGCTTAGCAAGTGGGATATGTGTTTGAGCACGTGCCCTACGAATAGTAAAGAAATAAAGGCTTTTGTTATCAATAAGTTCCACAAGTGTACTTGGGATAAAGAGCTAGGGAGAAAGAGAAAGTATTATATTGAAGAGTTTAACCCTACCTACAATCAGCATCAAAAGGTGTACATAGGGGCCAATATACCGTGGAAAGCCAAAATTCTTATTGCTCAATTAAGAACTAATTCCCATCGACTCCGTTGTGAGACCGGGCACTGAAAAAGGCCAAAAGAAGCTTGGGCAGAAAGAGTGTGTATTTTTTGCACCGCTAGTAAGGTGGAGACAGAAAAACATTTCATTTTGGAGTGTGAAGCCTTTAAGGACAATAGGGACAAGTACGCAAATGTCTTGACGAATAAATCTTGGGATGATTTATTTAACGAGGAGACTGTTGAAAAATTGGGGGCGCTCATCATCAAGTTGAACATACAAAGGATTGAATTGTAGAAAACAACGTGCGACTTGGTATGTCCCATAGGCTATTCTTAGCCTCGCGGACATTAAAATATTTCATTAATTCATATACATAATTAAAACATGTATGCATGCTACTATGTAGAAAGAAAGATGCATGCGTACGCTACTATGCAAAACAAAAGCGACGTATGGATAGATATAGGAGTGACTTGCACTTCACATCCATTATTGGTCATTGAGGAGGACGTATTCATTGCTGGGAGGGACTAAGGGTTTGAGAATTTGGGCAAATAAATTGTAGTTTTAGTGATTGGAGGTGCCCAAGGATGCCCGAGGGTTCTGAATCCATTTTTGCAATAAAAATTGTAATTTTAACACTGAAAATCTTATTTTCAACAACAAATAGTGTGTTGTCAGATTCCCACCAAACTTGCCTAAAAAAATGTGGTATATAGATTAGCCAGCTCCAAATAAATCAGGTCTTTGTTATCTAAGCGGTCATGTTGGTTGAAGAAGATTTGTACCATTGCATAGATATATGTGGTGCGAAAGGGTGCATTACACTATGCCAAAGACAAGCATCAAATTGTTGTTGTATCACTACTCTTGGATTTTCCTAGTAGTAATTTCTGAGACTAACCTCTGGTACTCTATTACTTTGTCAATTTTCATGGTCTTGCTTGGAGTTTTTCTTGATTTCCTGCCCTGGTTTCTCTGAGCACAATGGCCAAACCCTTTTCTGAACATGTCTTCCGAGCATTCAGTACTGGTCAACTTTTGTTCCCCTCAGATCTACCTTTCTCGGTTCTTTTATCTAATCTCTTTCCCGGATTTCCACTGTCTATGTGTCTCATATTCTATAAGAACTAAATGCCATGATATTTTTCGAAGAACTAACATCCAGGCACTCCATACTTAAAAATTGTTGGATTAGCATGGTGTTCCCTTTCTTAGGATTCGGTATCCTTATCTGCGCCGGAATTTCTCAATAACTACTACTGTGAATTCTTTGGAGCATTATGCTTGAGCCTTTTACTTGGCCATTTTTTTGATGTCTTGTTGCTTGCAAATTTGTCCTTTCCTTTGCTCGAATTTCTCTCCTAGGAATTCTCTGGGTGTCTTGGGCCTTCTCAAATTTTGAGCACCATCGCTCGAGCACATTTTCACTTGGAAAATTTTAAAGCCTACTTGAAATTCCCTTCTTGGAATATTATGCTACTTCTGTTCTCAGGAATCTCGAGAACTGAATTCAAAAAATATTTTGGAGCTCAGGTACTTAGAATATATTTTGAAATGTAAGCCAGATTCAAACTCTACCTGTTTGGAATTCTACATACTTGCACTCTTGGTTTGATGTGGTGATCTGCACATGAATCTCCTCTCTTTTCAATGACTTCTCAATAACAGTTTTGTCATGGATTTCCTCCAAATCTGCGCACACACAATATAGTCACACTCAATACTTTGCCAAATTTATGAAATCAACATCACGCTTTGCCCTGGTTCCTATGAGCTAAAACTGAAGCGATGAATACTCTCTAGTAATTTTCTGAAAAGTAAGAAAAACAAAATTCTTCATTAATCAGACCCTAGGGGCCTTAGTGTTGAAACTGGGGGTTCGGATGCCCCATTCTGTGAACAGAATGGGGCATGCAAGAACACAATATTCACCCCAAAGAAAATAACGTTATAAACTAAGATCCAGTATGAAAGGAGTATACCGAGTGGAAGGTGGATACCGCATGCCACGAGTGTGGAAACTATAAGCTGCTTGTGCATAATTACTACAGGAAATTCAACTTATATTGCTTAATTTGGATTCTAGTAACAATTATAAAATTCTAATTGAACCTTTTAGCAACAAATACAGAATAACTATGCCATTTTTCTACTGAAAATCAGCAATGATTTTAAGCAATACTTATATTTGTAAATCATAGTAATATATATTTTTTTATTTTTCTTTATTCAGCCTCGAATGTCACGAGAGATGGATCTATTCCATGATAGAGACCTTCCTCATCACTTTTAGATTTTTTTGCTCTTGGATCTTTCACTCTGATACATCACTCCCGTGTGGCCTTTCATGCTCTGGATCAAGGGTTTTCCATTTTTCTCATTCTTCATCATATACTTTTCGCATTTTTCTACTTTTTTCTGCCTTTTATAGGAGACTGTTTGGTATTCCTACTTTGTAATGGCATCATTGTACTCATCAATCCCATTGACCTACTTTTGTGGTCATTAGTTGGACATCAATGACGTTATGTTATCTCATTTATCTCTTGCTCTGTCAGTCAAGTCTGATTCTTTGTTTGGAAGAAGTCACTCTTCTTATCCTACCTCACTTCCATTCACATCATACATGTCTTTACACTCCTATAAACATAGATGTTGTGACAGACATTAAGTAATAGATTAGTCAATATTATAATCAACCTTAACTCTTGTAATGAATAACATAAGGAAAAATGCAATGTGTTTTTTCAATCTATGAGTGTGTATCATGAAGCAAGGCTAAGTTTTTCCAATCTTTTTGGCAAATCATGTGGCATGGTGCACACAATCTCGCATTTTGCCAACTGAGTGAATGTGGCATTTCACTGCACAAAAGTTTCTATGTGCTTCAATCATCTGCATTATTTATGTTATAGATTGTACAACTTGAATTGTTGCTAGTTAAAAAATATCTAGCAGAGCAGTAATCTTTGGCTTGCAGGAGTGAGGAAATGCTGGTTTGAGTTCACAAATAAAAGGGGCACCATAGATAACTTCATAGTAGCTAGGCATTCCACTATTTCTTAGATAACATATAACTATGATTGATTTTGGCAGGAAGACTTTTATACTGTGGATATAATTAAGTAGTGGAGCAATTATCCTTGGATCTTGTGGCAAGAACAGATAAAATTTGGAGGGGTTTTATCTGCTCTTTTACATCTTCAATCCACAGCATCTATTTATGTTAATGAAGCATTGTACACAAGCAGTCTGAATCCTATGGATCGGAATGATGGGTAAAAGGCCCCGTCAAGTGGTAATACTATCTTCCCCAGACAAGCATGATTGTACTAAAAATGTGCACTCCTCAAAGATTGTTGTTTGTGATTCGAAAACGGGAACTTATGGTGAACGAAAGAAGCTCAAGGATGGCAAGGGATATTCTTGTCCTGGCATTCAGTTGCAAAATCGAACCTTTCGAGAACTGACGTAACATTCTTTGGTCATTACATATTCAGCTTAATTGCAATTTTAGGTTACAATGTGAAAGGCATGAATGTTTTATTATACTGCGAAATAAATTTTAACACTTATCATATATGATAGGTATTTTCAGTTCTTATTTGCAAATCATCCATAAGAAACCAGTTCGAAAAATTGTTTTGCTCATGATAGAAGTTACCAGCTTTCTATTAAACAAGTTGCATTGTATGAGTTTATGTTTAAGTTTGTAGGAAATAAACTTCTGAACCAAAATCTTGTATTGAACTACTATTTTTAATGCAAATAAAAAAGTGTCAGATTGTGTTTTCTAGCTATTTTGCTGCCTTGACTTTTTGTCCCAAATCCGCAGTTGGTTAGACTACACTGTGTATCCACTTCTCTAATTTTTAATTGATTTCTCATCTATAATGATTTGTTATAGATAATGCATCTATGATGGTTATAAATTATATCTATGTGATTTTGCATTGCCACAATTATTGGTCGTAGTTAATTTAGATTCTGTTAAATTTATCAGTCAACCTTTCACTATGGTTTAATCGTCCATGTCTATACTAAGTGAGGGTTTATGATTACAATTGTCATTGTTTATGATTTAAAAACAATTAGGTAGAGGAGTTTGCAAGTGTTTGCATACAAATTATTCATCACATAGGCATAAAACACAAGGCACATTGAAATCCTACAAGGAAATGATTATATTATCACAAACACTATAATGCACGCAATATGTAGGCAGAGAGATGAAATGAGGATGAAAAAGTTGTAATCTATTGCCTTTTCTGCAAACGTAGAGAGCATATTTAAACACAACTTCATCTGTTGGTTATGCAAGGAACTTCCTGTTGAAAGTACTCCTCATTGCTTTGCTCTGTGATCAGAAATGGATCTTAACACAAGTGAATGGTTATAAGACTCATTGCCTACAAGTGCAATTTGACAATTAATGAAGGTTAGATAAGACATAAAATACAAATGGAATAAAAAAAGAGGAAAAATAAAATAAATAAATGAAGAAGCTAAATTGAAATAGGGGAAAAAACAGGGAGGAATGGAAAATGAAAGGTTGGTCTCTTGGCCTTTCTACTAGCCCCAAGCTCTCCTATATCTTCTTGTAGTTTTGAATCTCAAAGGGATTTTTGGTGCCAGAAGGAGAGAATGCAAACGAAGAGGAGTTGTGTGATGTGTAAATGGCTATAGAGCTATGGGCTGCATTGTAACTAGATATTGTCGAAATAGAGACTAAGAGACCATGCATGCTAGTTTTCCCATTTAGGTTTCCAAGGTAAAATCTGTATTGTGACTTAATTGTTTTATGAATTCGTTGCGGTGTGCTACAGTTCGGTTGTTTGTTTTAGTTATAAGTTATTTTGAGGATTCCCATTAAATTAAACACCCAGTCAATGTTGCCATTCATTGAATTGAACAATTGCTTTAAATTAATTGTTATAATCTCTATTGTGGGGGACCACCCCATACCCCCTTGCTCCCGCACCTAAAGCTTGTCCCTTCAGAAGCTCACTCCTAAAATGCTCCTAGTAATGGGAGCATGCTCCTGAGACGCTCCCTACCTCTCCTATAGTAAAAATTCCTATATTAGGTTGATCATTTGATGACAATGTTATGAGTTATAACTACTAGATTATTGATGTTATATGGTTTAATCCACATTTTCTATAGCTAATTCAACATCCTACATGTTTTTTAGATATAAATCCATCAAAATATATTAAAATATATACTATATATAAAAATGCTTATGAAACGCTCCCGAATTGAGATATTTTGAAAATTTTGATTTTTGTTATGCTCCCACTCCCCACTTGTTGCTCCTACTCCCCACTCCCGACAACATAGGTTCACACCATCAAGTAAGAATTAAGATTTAGAACAATGAGTTATGATGAGCAGGAACACTGATTCTACTGGAACTCAACTCAATGAAGAGCTATTTAGCAGTGTTACACGAGGACTCACCCCCCAGGGTAGGGGACGCGCCCCCCTCGCTCCTTGCGCCCCGGGGGCTCGGGGGCTCCTAAGGAAACATTTCCCAGCGTCTCCAAAATCAAGAAACTCACAAGGGGGCACGCCCCCCTGTTCTGCAACGCACTCCGGTGAAGGGGGGCTCCCACACGCCCCCTCGCGATTTTCCCAATTTCAATTTAAAAAAACAAAATTTTAATTTTAATTGTTGTTTAGTCTCTATTTCAAGCTTAGTCTCTAGTAATTTACTATTTCTATTTTAGCATGCAATATCATTGATTCAAGTTTTCAATTACAATCACTGAAATTAGAAATATGAATATCAAGATTCAAATGATTAATTTGAAAATTATCATGATGAATTGTATAACGTGTTTGTATTATTAATTTGCTATATTCTAATTTACATTGCACAATGATAAACTTAGTATTTACTATAATTATTTACTTTTAGTAGTTTACGTGGGATGAATCATTGAATTGTTATTGCTAGGATTTAATAATTTATAATTTTTATTTTTATTAAGACCTTGACGTCCCCCCCCCCCCCCCCCCCCCCCCCNTCCCGGAAACTTGGGGGAACATTTCTATTTAGTAAAAGATGGATATATTCAAACTCTGAAGGAGGAACAATAGTTATCAAAAGATCCTACAACAAAGAAAATTTGGAATCTAGGAATATTACCAAAAATCGCAGCTTTTAAGAGCATTCTTCACAGTTTAGTACTTCCACGTTCAAGAATCCTTGAGAAAATTGAGTCACACCACTGAATCAAGCCAAGTCAAGAAAACAACTTGAAAGACGAGAAAATACACAACAAAACATGGAAAGCACAATGGAAAATAGCTATAACAAGAAATATGAGTTTTCGTTAGTGTTATCAATATCTCATACTCGGCTCCCCAAGCTACTATAAAAAATTCCTATATCTTCCAAACTGTAGTTATTCTTGAAATAGTCTTGATCCTTTCATATAAGGTATAGGTTGAAATACTTATGGGCACTTATTAATGGAGTAATCTATTTATTCTATGTTTTTAGTGGTTTTTGGTCAGAATCCAGTATTTGTTTTTTGTAAAATTCAAATTTGGAAGCATTTAAATTTTGTTTTTTAATGCATAAATGGATCCAACCCACTCAAATACCCTCTATATATGGCACTCAAATTATACAACTTCCACAAATAATGTACGTAACTCTAATTTTTTTTTCAAGATTTTCAACCGAAGTCCAAACAAAATGAACCGAAAAATATACCAAAAAAATTAGAAGCGTAGAATGCTTAGACTACTCCCTTTTTAATAGTTGCATTTAAATTCTCTTTATATCGATATAATCGTGTGGATACAAGTTGGTTGTGACTGGGATACTTTATATTTACTTGTGTGTATTTGAAGCTCAGTCTCTGTTGCAAATCCTTCCTTGGAAAATCACAGTTTTTGTCACTTCAATCCTAAGTTTGTTTATGGACAAAGCAGATTTATTGAAGGGAAAATGCAACACTATATAAGCATGAAATTTAAGTGATTTGTCTTGGTAAAATGATTTGATAACACATTCAATGTTCTTGTGGGCATGAATTTCTAAGTTTAAATTGTGTTGAAGAACCTCATTTTCTTCTAAAACATGTGGGGGTTGGACTTGCTCTTTATGGGTATAAAACGTTGACTATCTCTGGACGTTCCTTGGTTGCTCTTGATCACAAATTTATTTTTGGAGGTAAGCAAATCAATGCCAATGGAAGAGTGATGGTTTAATATGACCTTGTGTTAACTTTCTAGTAAGAAATCAATTTAGTACGAGCTTTTAATTGAGAAGTAATTGTCCCTTCAAGAGTGATTAATGGATTTCAAGGAAATCAATTAATCACATGTAAAATTGACTTTGCCTTTAAATCATTGCCCCAAAGAGAGTGTTTGACTCTAGGTTGATTATTATACCTATGTATTTAAAATGCTTGCCTTTATGTGCCAACACGCCTGAGAGAATAGTGTGTTGGTGGCATCCAAAACATGGCATAAGCTTAAGCATTTTTTGGTCCAAGTCTGACCTACAACTTGAGTTTACATGGTTTGTGATAAGCTATTACAAGCATGCTTTGGCACAAAACAGGATAGGCCAATATAAGGCCAAATTCGTGTCCTATCATTTTAAACCTTTTCTTTTTGTGTTCCCAAAACTTACTAGAAAAAATCTTTTGACTTGAAAATTGAAAATACTCTTCACTTAGTAAATTGATTTTTGGATTGTGCAGAGGATTCCATAAGTAATTCTTGAGTCAAGAATGCTCTTAAACCCTAGAATCAAGTGTTGGTTGTGCAATTATATTTTGTATCTTATATATATACTACAAGAACCAAAATGATATTGTATGTGTACTACATGTTATGGTATTAATTATTATCAAGGGACTTACATAGACTCTATCATGAGAATCAATATGCATGTTAATGTTGGCTGAAACATGATTTCTTGTTATCAATTATGAAAACACATACACACAACTAATTTTATTGCCTAAAACCTTCCACCAACACTAGAATTTCAAGGTGTTTGATAGCAATGTTTTGTTGGATGTTATTAGGATAGAATCAAGAATTACAGATAAACTCTAGTGACACAACACAATTCAAATATCCTAATTTTAATATTGGTCATTCCACTCCCAAGAATCCACATTTGGATAAACAAGCTAAATTTCTACTTGTTGGAATTCTTAACCTATCAATACCCAAAAGAGAGAGGTCCTTTCAAATTGGAAATATGAATAGATTTCACTTTGGTTAATCCTAAGAGTAGATAGAAGTTAAGCCGTCTATGGTTGAAGACAAACACTTGTTATGATTAAATTGAAGAATTGAATTTATCAACAATTGTTGTCTATTTACTTTGTTGTTGGGCAAACGTTTATGATGCTTCCATCTATTCTCAAGTGGTTATGTGGCCTTTAATACCACTCCATTAAAAGACACCTTTAGTGTAGTTATTTGAGCACTGAATGGTAAGATAAAATAGTGAACCTGGGTTATTTTAAGGAGTACAACACTACATGGGGTAAACATTCGCTAAAACACCCCATTTCCAATGTCTTTTTTAACATAATCAAGTACACACAAAACTCAAGTCCTGTCATAATCAACTCCATGCCAAGCTCAATTTTGTGAAACACCAATATACAATAATGTTGTCTTAAAAGTAAGGAGAAGATCAATATTGTTATTGGCATTTCATACAGCTTAAACTAGTTAATTAGTTCGTTTTTTCATTTTCTTTCATAGTAGTATTGGTGCACACACACATATTAACTACAATTGTATCATACTAACATCTAATATTGATTTGTTTCCATATCATAGCAATTGATGACCCCATACACGATGATCCAAATTATGTTGAGCTTGCTTCATATATAGGAGAAGAAGATGATGATGATTATGGTGATTATGGTGACGATGGTGATGAAATTGATCAAGATGACGAGTTTGATGATCATGACCATGACCTTGATGATGATTCTAGTAGTGTTAGCTAGCTATTGATGCTATGCATGAGCATGCTACATTTTGGTTTATATTTACTTGTAATTTTGTTGATATATAATTATGATATCATTATCATTTTGACTTTATATTTATATATGGAGATCATACAACGTATTTATTGTCAGTTTGGTGTGTGTGTGTGTGTGTGTGTGTGTGTGTGTGTGTGTGTGTTGTGACTTCTTTTTACTTTACTATAATGACATCTATGAAAGGTTTTGATATGTTGATCATACATTTGAATTTTAATTGTTTGATAAAAAATGATGATGATATTATCACTGTTGTCTTGATATATGTTAGAAATTGTTAATGTTCTTATGATGGAGAATTACTATGTATGATGATATTACTACTTGTATATGGATGTTGTAACTTCTTCACAAATGTTATGCTATATATTTGAATTCTTAATGATATTTGAGAACTTTGATATATTTCAATATTTAATTGATATTGATACAATCAATAAAAAATGATATATTTCACTATTAATGATTGAAATTAATATTCTTACATAACAGTGGATGCAAAATTAGTCACAAAACAAAACGTAAAATGGGTGCAAGATTGGACGTGCAACTAGATGCAAAACAAGACACAAAAGTGGGCGTCACACCAGATGCAAAAAACGGAATCAACAATCACCACAAATCTGGGCACAAAACTGGGTGCCAAACTAGATGCAATGCTAGGCTCAAAATCAACCGCAACATAGAATGTAACAGTAGATGCAAAAGTGGATTCTTGACTAGACGTAAAATTGGGCGCTAAATTGGCCACACAGCTGGACACAAAATTGGATGCAACATTGGGCGTAAAACCAAACGAAACATTGGGTACAAAACTGGATGTAACATTGGCCACAAACCTGGACGCAAAAAAATGTCAAATGGGATGCAACATTAGATGCAAACCTAGACACACAAAAAAGACGTAAAACTAGATGCAACATTGCACGCAAACCTAGATGCAAAAAAGACGTCAAATGTAATGCAAAATGGGATGCAACATTATAAGTCAAACTAGATGCAAAATTAGACAAAACTAGATGCAATATTGGGCTCAAAATTAGATGCAAATCTAAACGAAACACTAAATGCAAAATTGGACACAGTTGGACACAAAACAAGGTGCAAAACTCGACGTAAAACTTGGTGCAAAAACAGACGCAACATTGGATGCAAAGCTAGGCACCAAACTGGATGCAAACAAGGACGTTACAAAAAACACAAAAAATTATTCAATACTAGATGCAAAATTGGGTGCAAAGAAGGGCATAAAAATGATGTAAAAAATTGGGTGCAAAATTGGATGCAAAATTTGACGTAAAAAATGATGTAAAGAAGGACGCAAAAGTCAGAGTTTTACGAAATTGTACAATAGCACCAGGTTTAACGCCAAATTGTTCACCGCAATTGAGAAAAAAATTACACTAAAATTCAACGCAAATTCCAGTTTTTGTTGTAGTGACATGAGACAATACTTTAGTATCTGAAACTTTGACTCCTTTCAATACTCATCTCTCTCTAGCATTATGAATTAATCTGCTTAGGCATCTTCTACTTGGAGGAAGAGAAAAGGAGATAAAGGAAAACCTTGCTTCAGACCCCTTGGTTGCCGAAAAAAAGGAGAGGGGGAGCCATTTATTAGAACTGCGAAGGAAGCTGATTGTATACACCCCATAATCCAATTAATCACCTCCACTTAGAGGCCAATATAGATCAGTAAAAGCCTCAAGAAAGTCCAACTCGTCCTTATATATATATATATATGGAACATTGCTTAGGAAACCCTCAGGTACTTCCCCATTTTTTTAGGATGGTACCTGAGGTAAACTGTCGGCCCTAATTACGAGGCCTAACCCGGTGGGAACATCGAGTGAGGCCTCGACATAGCCACTCGGGGATTTGACCCCGAGAACTTTTGCTAGCATAAACAACTCTCAACCACTTGAGCTAACCCACCGGGATTTTATATATATATATATATTAGTATTAGTTGTGATATGTGTAATTATGTATATATATGATGTGTCATGACGTAAGATGTATAAAGATGTGTATATATAATGACAAATATATAATAGTTTGTATATATATGATTAATGTATGAGATATATGTAACATGTGATGTGTATAAAATTTAGATAAATACATTACATGTAGTAAAATATAATAATTACAAGTATAATTGTGAAGTATTTTATGTATGTATCAGTATGATATATATGTAAAGATGATGTAGAATTACTACTAATATGAATGTTATTAATGGGAAATACTCTCTTTATAGCCTTTATTGTTTTCCGTGAGAGAATACTTTTATGTATGAGCATGCCACTTGAAAGGTAGTGGTTGCCTCAATGAGTAACACGTTGCCTATTTTAGGAAATGGGACCCTGGTCTAATTGGTGTTTTCCATTCTCCTTTTATTTTATTTTATGCATGTAGTGTGTTTATTATTGCATTATTGGTCATTTGTGCATGCCTATGAATGAGAATCCAAGTGGCATTATCATTATCCTAACTTATCTCATTGATTGGAATTGCCACTTGGGAGGCAAGAATGGCTATGTGATATTCTTGTAATTCTCTTATCATTGATTAATTGTTATTGTGATTTTATTTGTGTGAGTTTTTCATTGGTGAATAGAATAGGTTATGAGAAATGTGATTGATGTATTAGTATAAATCTCTCTCTCTCTCTCTCTCTCTCACACACACATACATATACATATATATTGTAATGAATATATAATGAAAGAATAAAGTGCAACAAAGAGGAAACTACAAAGATCAGAGACCAACTTTGCACAAAAACCTAACAATTCCTGAGAAGAGTTGTGGGACAAGGTCTTGAAATGGACAAAAGGGAAAGCCTCAAAACTTTTGAATTTGGGAGATTCAGTAAGATATAAGTATTATTGAAAGTATATGTAGAATTGTAAATGGTATCGAATGTGATGAAGATTAGACTTGGATGTATTTGGTTTCTCTCAATTGTTATAATTGACGTTTGTATGGTCAATTGATCCACGGTGACTTATGAGTGATTGAGCTATGATTAATGTAAGTATGGCTGTTATTGGTTGTCATTGATGTATTCTGCTTATGGTTGATGTATTTTGATTGATGTGTTGTGGTTGATGTATTATTGTTGATGCGTTCTAGTTGAAGTATTCTGATTGATGTGTTTTAGTTGATATATTCTGATTGATGTGTTATGGTTGATGTGTTGTGGTTGATTTATTTTGGTTGATGTGTTCTAGTAAATGTATTCATTTTGATGTATTATGGTTGATGTACTATGATTGATGTTTGTATGGTCAGCTGATGCATGTATGGTTGTCATTGGTTGATATTGGTGTAATATTGATATATGATTAACATATGATTGATACATGGTTGAGGTATTATGGATTGACGTCTATATGGATGGTGTATGCATGTCGGCTAATGTATGATTGATATTGGTTGATGTTACTAGTTGATACTAATTACTATTAGTCGATGTATATGGGTTTTTGAATGTTCTCTAAAGAATACTTGTGCTTTGTGTTGATATTAATAGTAGTATGTTTAACTACTAGTTGTTGTGGCCCTTTTTGGTTTCCTAGTTAGATTGGAACTGTTGCATATAATTTTGCCTTGCCTGTTACATTAAAGTGCATAAAGAGGTCTGGTGATCTTTGCAGTTTTCGTTATAAAAAAGTATCTTTGTGATATTTGTTGAAAGGTATTTTGGTAGTATCTTGGTGACATTTCATGTGTCTTTATTGAAAGGTATCCTGGTAGTATCTTGGTGATATTTTGTACATCTTTGTTGAAAAGTATATACTAACCATGTGACTAATTAAAGTATGATTCAGGTACCTTTGTTGAAGACGTACTTCATGTATCCTTATATATCCAATATTAATCGTGTAGAATGTGATACAAGTATCTTTGTTAGAAAAATATCCAAGTGATCTTGTTGAAAAAAAATATCCTTATGATCTTTGTTGAAAGTATTTTAGCAAGGTATCCTTGTGGTATATCAAATACCTTTATTGAAAGGCATCTTTGTAAAATATCATAGTGATAGTTCATGCACCTTGTTGGAAAAATATCTTGGTGATACTTCATGCATCCTTGTAGGAAAGTATTTGAGTGATAACTAATGTATGAGCATCTTGGTAATGCATTTCATGTGTCTGACCAATCAAAATGCATTTCATGTATCTTGTTGATGGAACATATGCATGACGCATTTCATGTGATTGATTGATTGGGATGGCTATGGACTTGATGTCCAAACTATACGAAGAAATACATAAAGAATTTTTAGCTCCCCTTTGTCCCAATGACACCATTGCCCAGCTCAGGGTGGCTCACGACCAAAAGATCAACATATGTGAAACGAGTGCCTACGGTTGGGTGGACTGTGGGACTTACACATCCAATCGCCTTAATAAGTCAAGTAATCTTATGTGTGTTCTTGAGATGTGGTAAACATCTTGTTGAGTTGTACTTCCTGTAATTTAGATTGTTGGTCTTGCCAAGCTGGTAGTTGCAAGAAAAAATATGTTTGTACAAGAATCAATAATGCATACATTAATATTTGTTTATATTGTCGAAATGTAACTAGAACTAATATGTTGTTACATGCAAGTTATAGAATTTATTTTCAAGTTGTGATTTCATGGGATTTATTTCATGTGCCTTTGATGTATCTCATGCATCATAAGTGAAGTAGAGTGAAATGGAATTTATTTCATGTTGTGAATTTATTTCATGTGCCTTTGAAGTATTTTATTGAAGATGTATTTTATGAATCTTGTTTAATAGTATATATGTTTTCCGCTAACAATGTGTCTTCTAAAAACATCCTTTTTGAAGAAGCGTTTCTATCTCAAGTATGTTTGTTGAAGAATATGGTTTAGTTCTTGGGACTGAGTTCCTGGATTCCATCATAGAGTAGTCTAGTATCTATTCCAGAGAGCTAGTTTGGTGGAGTGTAACCCCCTTGCTTCCATCATATCACTCGATTACTTTAAGTTATCGCACAGGAAGCCAAATAATGGGATGGTGACCCAATAGGCAATAGAGATGGACAAGAGAGTAGTAATGATAATAATTTTGGTTCTTGGAAGAGGTATTTCCAAGAGTTACTAGACTGAGTGCGCTTTGCTTGTGGAAGGAATGTTGTTTTGTTGAAGCCAGTTTCCCAAATTTGAGATAAGTATTCTCTCATGTGTTATTCATGTTATTGATATCCTTGTGTTCATGGTTTAGTTGTTAAAGGATGTCCTTATATCATGTATTGAATATATTTATACCTAGTGTTAATCATATGGTTGATTGAAATGTGATTTTTAGGTGAATGTATCTTTGTTGAGATTTGAAGACCCTGTAATGGGGATTGAAGTTCGACCCTTGCTTCTACATTGGGAACCACTCTGCTAATCCTAGTTCTCGCATAGGAAGCTAGGAAATGGGATGATGATATCCTGAGGGATGATTTAGGCGAAGAGAGTCACATCCCATAGGTAGTGGATACAGACAGAAAAGTAGTAGTGGGAAGTATTGTGATTTCTCGGAAGAGGAGTTCCAAGAAGGAATGCTTGAAAATTGAAGGTTGTCATTCTTCTAAAAGTTTTTTAAAAGCATGTATGTATTATGCATCGAGGACGATGCATTGTTCAAGTGGGGGGGGGTGTAATACCCTGTGTGTTAATCCATGGACATATGTAATTTGTAAATTTTTATTATTGTGGCACTAGGTGTCGATTCAAAGGTCTTTAAGGACCAAGATACATTATCATTATTATTATTATTATTATTATATTGTAAATAAATAGTTAATAAAAACAGCTAGCACAACGAGGACCACTAAAAGAGTATGGGACGCTTTGATCCACGATGTGAGGGGGAATCGGGACATTCCTAACACTTTAAAACTTGCTTGGTTGAGCTTGGTCTATACTCATGACTTGGTGGATTTATTAGTCAATGATCACCCAAACATTGTACAACGGACCCAACTTTTGATTCTTTTATCCTTTGTTGGTACTATTGATCCTAATTCATGTTTTAGTGGGCCTCCCTTGGTGAATGCACCCTCCTTGGTGTTTGGTTGGAAGCCACTTGTTGATTGATCCCCTTTGATGGTTTTGTAACTCCTTTTTGGAGGTTACACTTGGTTTTGTAACTCCCACTTGCACAAGTGCGCCCTCACTGGCCATTTTTAGCCTTGGTATGTGTAACCCCTCCTTTGTTATTTTTGGAAGATGCCTTGGCTTGTGCAACTCCTCACCTCTCTAATTTGATCTCCTCTTCATGGATGAGGTGTCCCCACATGAATTTGAGTTGGGTAGAGTGACTTGGAGCCACTCTTCTTGAAATTTGAATTGGTTTGGTTGGATTTGAGTTAACCTCTTGTGGTTGAGTTACCCCCCCTGGGGTTGACTCAAGTTGGATTACCTTGGTTTGATTTGACCCCCTTGGTTGGGATTGTCTTATTTGGTCTGTAAATCCATGCTTGATCTCCTCAATTATGGTTATTTATTATGGTTGGTTATTCTTGGTTGTTCATACCTTTGATGTTGAGAGCTTGGTAAGCTTGTGAGCTTGGGAAGCCATGTATGCTCCGCTATGTGAATGAACTTTGTGCTTGAAGCACTATGATATGGCATGGTGTTTTTGGTAAGCTTGAAAAAAATTGGTATAGTTCCTCTATGTCCACTACTTGTCTCCATCTTAGGCCTACACATAAATCTCGATGGTCAATGGCGATATCTTGAGGGACCTAACAGTGTGAAGGGATTACCATTGTACCTGGTAGTGAGGTGGAGGAGAAATTAGGTGTTGAGGAATCAATTTTGGCTTCTCAAACTGATACTTGAGATATTCTTGAGTGCACCTCTATTGTGGATCCATGACCTCATCTCAGGGGTGTCCTACCAATGTGAGATATGGCTTGGCAGTGCCTTTGTTGGAAGGAACGTGGTCTTGTTGCTGCCAGTTGCACATTAATGAGATAAGTGGTTTATTTTTTGTAAATTCATATATTTATATGAAGTTTCCATTCCTTCACAGTTTAACTTTTTTATTATTGAAAATCTTGGTAGAGATATCAATGGTTGGATGCAAATATGATGGTTTAATTGCTTGGAAATTTGTGTTTTTCCCCTTGGTTTGAGATATGATCTTGATAAGGGATTGAATTATGTTAATTCATGTGTTAATTTTTTTAGCTCACTCTACAAATGTGCCCTCCATGGCTGGTCATATTTGTAGATAAATTGATAGATGAAAGTGCTTGGTTTTGGAACACTGGTTGAGCAATCCTCCTTGGAAATTTGTGTTTCTCCTTGATTAGAGATCTTATATTGATGGAATATTGAATTATGTTATTTCATGTGTTAATTGTTGTAGCTCACTCTACAAATTCACCCTCCATGGATGGTTAGATTTGTAGATAAATGGATAGATGAAAGTGCTTGGTTTTGGGAACATTAGTTGAGGAATCCTACTTGGAAATGTATGCTTTCTCCTTGATTAGAGATATGATATTGATGGAATATTGAATTATGTTTATTTCATGTGTTATTATCTATATCTTTCTCTGCAAGAGCACCCTCCATGGCTGATCAAATCCGTTATATGATTCTACAAATGAAAATAATGAGTTTTGATTGTTAGAAAATGAGTTCTCTGCTAGAAAACTAGATTGAATTGATAGTTTACCAGTAGATTTGAATATATGATGTGGTATGGTTGTGCATAAAATCTCCAGTGTGCCCTTGGTGTCTATAGAGTGCTTCATATAGATGGTATGCTTTTTATTTGGGACTCACAATTGGTTTTGCAGAGAATCGGATGCTTTTCTGATGATTCTTCTAGTGAAATTAATTATTTTTCGTATGCTTTGTGAGATATAATTTTTAATGTAGCTATGATATGATTTTCAATGAGTTTTATGGTTGTAGATGATAACCATGAAATTCTATTTTGATCATGTTAAAATGGTTTTAGATTACAACCATCTTATTTGGTTTAATAAGTGTTGCAATTATGTAATTGCTTAGTGATGCAAATCTAGTTTCACTAGTGTAGTAATTTTGATTTTGCAATTAACATAATCTAATTTATAAATGGCTTATATGGATATAGGTAGCAGCCTGTAGATGAAGATTTAATGTTTAGATTAAATTTAAAATCATGTTTAATTATAAGTGTTCCGGTTGTTGCATTTTCCTAGCTTCACATGTGCATTGGGAGAAAGAACTGCATTGTACTATTACATCTTTTTAAAAGGCTAAATGATTAAGTTATTTTAATTGGCTTGATGACATGATGACCTAGACTTAGAAACCTCATTCCAGTGTGCAAGGACTTTAGTGAGCCTTCCCCTGTGGTCCTTTGGTGTCTATGGCCTTCGTTTTGGGGTATAGGGACGTTACAAGGAAAACACTTGCTTCTTAGAGGAAAAGTCAAAGAAGCTTGAAATGCTAATGAATTATAAAAATGTGAGTGAACAAGAGGACTTTTAAACAAATTATCATAGCATAAGCTTGCTCTAGATTTCTCTTATGGAATGCATGTCCATGACTTCCTTTAACAACCAAAATGGAGGTCTTCAAAGAATTAGTTCACCATGTTAATGCTCCTCTTCATGAAGTGGCTTCTCAAGTACAATGATAGGGCTAATAAATGCCCAAGTACTTTGTATATGGAGCCAATTCAAACCTATTGGGACCCAAATGCAATTAGGGAGCCTTAAATGTATCATGGACTCATTAAGTCTGAGATTTTGCATGGTGATGTGGGTATCAAAGGATTTTTTATGTGATATCACTTGGGTCATGACATTGTGAGGTCACATGAGTTGGTGATTTTTTTCTATGCATTGAATCCTCCATTCCACATGTTGAATTTTGATAAAAATGAAGATTTGTGAGTTACATGGTGTTTGTGTTAGAATTTATAATCCTCCCTTGACCAAACTGTATATTAGATCATTTTAGCCTAACTTAGGAGTTTTATTTAATTATTTCGGTCCACTAGTACCATTGGGTCCACTTGGCCTAACGGGGCCACATGTACCAGTTACAAGAGTGTGGGGAACATCGATAGAGGCTAATTGCCACTGATTGTACTTGCATGCATCAGTTTAGGCACCTCCTAGGCCAATCCCTACATTTTAGGAGCCACTGGGAGTCCCGAAACCAACCTCCTTCAGTCAGTTGGAGTTGGAACTGGTTAAGCTTAGTTATTCTCCAATTACTTTCAATTAGTTCACTTTCAGTTCAGTTAGCGCCAGTTATGCATGGTTGCATGTGGATAAGGCATCTTCTCTCACCTACCACTTCAGTTAGACTAAGTTAACATATTATAACTGATTGTGTGACTTAGTTAGACATCTAGAGTTAACCACTTGGACTTCGATAGTGATTGAGACATCTTTAGTTAGCAATGCAGACATATCCAATTGGGAGATTCGAATTCATCCCTAATGATTTGAATTCTTTTCCTATGTAACATTATTGTAACACCGGATTATGTAATGAAGATAATACTGTAATTCTCTGAGCAATACTTGTCTGTTTCCTGTGAGATTTTATTTGTTCAGTTTGTATAATTCATTCCTATTCACTGCATCAATAATTTGGACTCATTGCTTGATGATCTAAATTCCACATCAATTCTAACATGGTATCAGAGCCATTTCAAGCAAGCTTCATGTATTTCTACTCTCCATTGAACACCAGAAGTAGCTGGGTTTCCATAGAAGTCCCACAAAGAGTGCCTTGCTTCCTCCGAATTTATTCAGAGTGGCGGTGTGGGCGTGACAGACCCTGAGAAAGTGTTCATGTCGAGAGGAAAGGCTTGATTCTAACATAGTACAAGTATTTTTTGTTTTGCAGTGATATTTTGCAAGTTAAACTTCATATGGATTCGATATTACCACTTCCTCTTCTTACTCCATCCACAAGATATTCAAAATGGAAATTGAAGATGATTTCATATCTAAAGAGACAAGGTCTCTATGGTGTATCTATTGGACTTGGTAAAGAGTCTTATAAATATGAGAATGAATGGCTAAATGATGGTGATGTAGCTTTTAGAACAATAGGTATGGCCTTTTGGAGTTCTCCTAGCTTGTGCTACCTTATTGATTATTTTGAATACCAGAAGGATCTCTAGAGAGAATTGGATAGAACCTTTGGCAAGCACAATAAGGATCATTATAGCACTTTGGAGATCACACCCAGGACCACAAGAGTTCTTTATTCAACTATCTCGACCTCTATTCTCTCTGATGAAGTTGTTCAAGATGAAGAAGAAGCAAAATCTTCCACACAGTCAATTCAAATTGAAGAAAGTCTCCTTGGAGTGACTCCTTCTCCCGTTGCTCCAAAAGTTTATGAGATCTCTTATATCTCATATTCTCATATAGCTAATCCAAAAGAAGACATTTGAATCTCTTTTATTGAAGAAAAACTCTCCTTTCATTCTATGCAAAAATTCTCCAGTGATTCTTGTATTATAAATTTTGTGCATAGTTTACCAGTGATTGCTCCAAAAAAGGGAGAGGAATTTGATTTTTCTGTCTCTAATGATGTTGATGGTGTGCATATAAGTAATTTTTGGATATTTTAGAAATAATATCATATTGTAGGATTTATCCATTCACTCTCATAGATCTAGAGCTTCCAACAAATTCCTACATGATTGCATGTACCAATACTCAGAATTTTGAAGAAGGAGAAAATTGTGCATCTACCATCTCGGTGGAGCACACCCTTGGATCTGATATGAACCTATTTGGATATGATATGATATTATTTGGATCTGATCTGATATTACTTGGTTCAAGATTTCAGTTTCAATAGCTTCCAGTGTTGCTTGTAGTTGGTCTCATCAATTTTGGTGTGAGAAATCAAGTACCAAAAGTCTCTTTCAAAATTACTGATATGATATGAACCTATTTAGATCTAGAGCTTTCAACAAATTCCTACATGATTGCATGTACCAATACTCATAATTTTTAAGAAGGAGAAAATTG
This sequence comes from Pseudotsuga menziesii, assembly GCA_001517045.1. NCBI lineage: Eukaryota > Viridiplantae > Streptophyta > Pinopsida > Pinales > Pinaceae > Pseudotsuga > Pseudotsuga menziesii. The sequence goes on from LPNX010053196.1 coordinate 246,779, forward strand.
TGCATCTACCATCTCAATGGAGCACACCCTTGGATCTGATATGAACCTATTTGGATCTGATATGATCTTATTTGGATCTGATCTGATATTACATGGTTCAAGCTTTCAGTTTCACGAGCTTCTAGTGTTGCTTGTAGCTGGTCTCATCAAATTTGGTGTGAAAAATCAAGTACCACAATTCTCCTTCGAAGTTGCTGCTGGTGATTTGATGTCAGTATTCTTTTATGAGTTTGCTGATATTATATATTATGCATATCTAGATATTTTGGAAATGATATCAGATTTGAGGAGAGATCCATTCATCCTCATTAATCTTGAGCTTTCAGGAAATTCCTACATGATTGCATGCACCAATACTCAGGGTTTTGAAGAAGGAGAAAATTGTGCATCTACCATCTCTGTGGAGCACACTTTTGGATATGATATGAACTTATTTGTATATAATATGATCTTATTTGGATCTAATATGATATTATTTGGTTCAGGGTTTAAGTTTCAAGAGCTTTCAGTAATGCTTGTAGTTGCTCTCATCAATTTTGGTGTGAAAAATCAAGTACTGCAAGTCTTCTTCAAACTTGTTGTTGGGGATTTGATGTTAGTTTCCTCTTATGAGTTTGTTGATATTATATTTTGTGAATCATTGGTTATTTCTGAAGCTATATCAGATTATGAAGCTCAAGCATTCGCTCTCCACAGTCTCGGGGATTCTCTACCTATCTATTTGGTCACATGCTCATCTCCTCACAGAACTAGTACAGATGGAGACATTCTGCATTCGCTTGGACACTTGCTCCTAGCACTTGGGGCTGATTTTACCTCGCATGGTTCAATGTTCAAGGCTACAATATATCAATTGCTTGGGTGTTCCTCACGTGGTTTGAATTCTCAAGCACTTTTGCTCTCTTATCAGTTGATTTCAGTTGCTCTACATGGGTCTAGTTTTCATCAAGCAGTTGTCTATAATTCTGATTCAGTTGAGCATATTCTTCTTCTTCCAAAGAAGAAAATTCCTCCAAACATAGCCATTAGTTTGGATAGGTTCACATGCACAGCTTCAGGATGTTGTTGCACAGAAGAACCATACTGTTGCATAGAGCTGCAAATTTGCAACAGAGTTTTTGCGAGTTATTTTCTATGAGGAAACTTATTTTCTTCTATTAATAGCTTGTATTTTCTTGTTCGTGCTTATCTTGGGGGGGGGTGTCCCATGAGGTTTTACCCTATTTCCTTGGTTTATTAAGCAACATTTTTTTATCTTTTAGATTGTACATAAGTGACTTTTGTCGTTGTTTCCAAGGCCCACAGTTGTCCAAGTTAGGATTCAGGGGGGGTGTTAGGATTTATAATCCTCCCTTGACCAAACTGTCTATTAGATTATTTTAGCCTAACTTAGGAGTTTTATTTAATTATTTGGGTCCACTTGGCCTAATGGGGCCACATGTACCAGTTACTAGAGTGTGGGGAACACCGATAGAGGCTAATTGCCACTAACTGCACTTGCATGCATCAGTTTAGGCGCCTCCTAGGCCAATCCCTGCATTTTAGGAGCCAATGGGAGTCCCGGCACCAACCTCCTTCTGTCAATTGGAGTTGGAACTAGTTAAGCTTAGTTATTCTCTAATTACTTTCAGTTCGGTTAGTGCCAATTATGCATGGTTGCATGTGGATAAGGCGCCTTTTCTCACCTACCACTTATGTTAGACTCAATTAACTGATTATAATTGATTGTGTGACTTAGTTAGACATCTAGAGTTAACCACTTTGACTCCGATAGTGATTGAGACTTCTTTAGTTAGCCATGCAGTAAAATACAGTCACATCTAGTTGGGAGATTCGAATTCATCCCTAATGATTCGAATTATTTTCCTATGTAACACTATTGTAACACCGAATTATGTAACGAAGATAATACTGTAATTCTTTGAGCAATACTTGTTTGTTTCCTGTGAGATTTGATTTGTTTAGTTTGTATAATTCATTTCTATTCACTGCATCAATAATTTGGACTCATTGCTTGATTATCTAAATGGCACAATAATTCTAACAGTTTGTTCATGATGCCTTTTAGTAACACATGCAAAAATGTTGTAGGTGTGCAAAAATTATGAGTAAATGCCTCCTTTTGTATTAGGTTAGTAGTAGACCATATAGTCGAAATACATCGTTGTTTCTTTCCCTCGTGTTGATATTATGTGGCTATGAGAGTGAAAGAGCAATTGTTGAGAGTAAAGTAGAACACGTTGGAGAGTGTTGCTAACTAGATAAAATCATATTGTTTGTATAAAATGATTTTTATGTATCATCGATCAACTTGTTGCTTTATATGCGGTCTCCATGATAACAATGATGCTTAAGGTGGGAAAAACTATTGAGGATATCAAATAACCCATATGGGTGGGGAACCTGAGTAATGATTAAGGTGTTAGTAGGGAAACTCATAATTCTTTATTTTCAAACTGCCTTTAATCATAATTGGGAATACTGCAACCCCCTTGATGCAATAATTAAGTTGGTGTTGAGCATAAGGGAGACTATTAAATCAAAGAGAAATTATGACTCTATTCACTTAGTTTGAGGTTAACCATTTACTAGGAAGAATGGAAACTAAGGTACAATTACTATCACCATAAATCTCAAAATAAATTGTGTTGAAGTTAATGAGGGCCAAGGAAAATCACATGGCAAACCCACTATGGATGAAAACCAAGAACATATTGTAACTAACTAGGATGGTGACAGAACATAATGAGACACGATGGCAAGTGAGAGGCACATGATTTCTTTTGATTGGATCAAAATGGGTGGGTGACGTTAGGAAACAATATTTAATTAGTCAAGCAAGAAGTAAATAACGACTAAAGAGGCCAATGGTGTGAACAAATTGTAAACCTGGTATATTGTGATGTCAAACTGAGATGAGGAGGAGGCTCATGTGACGGGGTGACCATAATACTGAGAAAGGTGTTAAGAGGTCAAATGAATGGTTACATGTTGTGAATAATATGGAAAAGGGTGATAAGGTACGCTAATGTCAAAAAGAATAATATTGTCAAGACTTCCCTCATTTTTGGTGTGCTGAGGGATATCTTTTTATAAATGAATAAAAAAATAGATTTTTTACAATTAAGAAGATGTGTTCCCAATGAGTAAATACCATGTAGAGTGTCCCTATGATAATGATTAGTCAATGGTGGTTCTTTAATTTGGGGGGAGGGCCCCATTATGGGTCTTCTCAAGGATTGACAGAGTGATGGTGAGGGGATGAGAGGCCATTTCTTAATGTAACAAAAAACTACTTGGGAGTATGAAGGGGGTGGAAACATTATGCATCAAGAAATAAATATGTGGCTTTCCTAGTGAGATGGTGGACTACAAGATTTCAAATATAATGGTATAGTAGCATGGGTGCTATGATACATGGGGTTATAATGCCATGCACACCCATGGTGGTGGAGTGTTATTTCCCAACAAAGGCATGATGTAATGGAGGGTATGATATGAATTTCTTTGAAAGATAAAGTTTTGGAGGGACCAAAACAAATGTGACCATGTTGAAGAGCTCACAATCTTGATCATGACATTGTTGATAGTGTGTAAAATAAGGGTCATGCCCGCATTTCGAGAATCATTTTTATCATTTTTATTTGATGTCCTAGAGCTTATGGAGTTGATTCCTATAGATTATACTAGTGGATTTCAATTAAGTGAGCTCGAGGTTAATCCTCGACACCTATTCTTTATTTCAACGGTTTAGAATTTAGATTAGGGGCCCTATTGAGCCATACATAATTCTATTAGGGTTTCTACATAGTCGCATGACTTTCAAAGAAACAACTGTGCAATATGGTGCAACTAGTTAACAATTGTGCACAACATAGGACATGTAGTTTTCTCGTATGGCGGAAAATTCATGTGAATGTATGTGCGACTGAGTACGATTGTAACCCCCTGCCAAATATGCACAACAATTTTTATAATAGTCATGATATGTCATAGGGTGGAAGTGTTTTATGTCATCCACATATGTTGTACAATGTGTGTGAAGTCTATGTGCATCATAGACTTCTAGTTAGAGTATCCATGCAACAATATTATGCATGTGGTTGAATTGGGTAATTGTGTGTTTGCAATTGACTTTTTGTTAAGTTGCACGAGTTTGCTACATGGTTTAAAAGGCATGATGGTCGTGTCATGACATGATTGTTTTGAACATAGTTGTGTGGTTCTGTATTTTTGCAGTTTTTTAGTTGTGTTAATGTACTAATTCATTTTTTTGCTTTGTTTTATAGGTTATCCAAAGTGCTACAACAATCAAGTTGCATGAGCGCGGCCTTGGTGGTTTGCGAGGGGAGGTTGCACATCGCCCAACTATGTGACAATGCCTGCGTGAGGTAAGGTTGTTAAAGGTTGAGTGACCACCTTTTACATGAGTTTATTGGGTTATGGGACCCACGACATGAGTGTTTCATGGCGGATGGTCAACATATTCCTTTTGATCATATTGATGTGTACTTTTGTTTGGTCCACCCATTCGAGGGATTAATAGGAAACCCACCTTGCTTGGGGGAAAAGGACTGTAAATCAATTGGTCAACTAAAATTGTGGGGGACACCCACAGGAAAAAGTTAGTTATTCGATCCCTATTACTGCTCTAGAAGATCCAAGTGTCTAAGTAGTAACAACCCTGGTGATTTGTGTCTTAGGGGCCATAACGACTCGTTATATTTCTAAGGGTCAACTTATCCTAGTGGAGAAGGTTTTCAGTGGCACTAAGGTTGCGTGAGATAGCATGTTGCTTGCCAACATGTGGGGTTAGCAATCAAAGTGTGCTTTGGAGGGCCATGGGATGCTCACTTAGCAATTTGTCAAGCGCTACTACTTTTTGAGTAGTTTTCCACTTTGAGGTTGTGGGAGTTGGTGTTGATTTTCGGGGCGAGGGAGCCTCGGGTGCATTTTTGGGGGACCCTAGTTCCTTGAGATAGATGAGGGACTGTGGGCCAAATATTTACACAACACTACTTGGCATGTAGCACTGGAGAGTGGGACCGATGGAGAGTTATCCCTTCAAGGAATGGATTTGCAAGGAGATCCAAATCTTCCCCATCAACTAAGAGAGGGTTGGGGTCTCGTGGTAGGTAATTCTAACTCATATCTTTTACATGTTGAAATTTTGAGTTATTTGTGTGCTTCTTCTATGGTGCATGTGAGATACTGACATGTGACTTGTTGTTGATTTGATGCAAATATTGGACCCATACCTCTGCCAGCAACAATAGTGCTTCTGTAGTTGGGGGGGGGAGGCAAAGAGGCCCAACCAAGGGTTGTGAAAGGATGATAACATCATCACCAATGTTATGACTCCAACCCAACTAGTGGGGAGGGTGGTGTGGAAAGTGTAACAGATCGGGTGAGACCTATTAGGGGTGAGCATGCCAAAATTTTGGTGGAGATAATGGCATGCTTGGGTGTACTTCTAGGTAGTGTGGATGAGCATGGATGGGTTGAGTTGGATGATCAGCTAGTGGTGGCACATGTATTATGGTGACAAAGGAATCATCTAAAGTGGCACCATATTTTGCAACAAGCGAATATGGTGGGGTACAATTCTCAGGAGAGGTCTACTGAGCATACTCTGATAGGGAATAGAGCAACAATGGCAACTACACCCCAGCCTAGGAAACAGTGGTTGCAATGAAGGTCCATGCAATACAACATCTAATATTGATGCCTTCTTCCCCTACTCCACATGCGTGAATGAATTGGTGATGTATGGACCATAAGCCCATAATATTGTACATGTATTTTTTGTTGTAGCATATGGGAGGTGGTTTTTTATGTACCCCATAAGGCCATTTTTTAGGTAGCTTAAGAGGATTTAGTTGTGTTTAATATAATGATTGTCTTTAACATAAACTTTATTTACATGCGATGCAAGATGTTTTCAATGTAATGAGTGGAAATCAAAAAAATTATTTGCAACTTAATCTACAAATGCATTAGAGATCCTAGGGATGTGAATGAATGTAATGGTATCAAACTATTGGGCCAAAAGGTGCACTCATAGGAACTTTCAGAAGAGGCATGGATCACGATCATAAAATAAGTTATTGAACAATGCAACAATATGTTGAGAATCCAAATGGACGTAGAAATATTGAATGCGGATACAAACTACATCAACCAACAATCTTATGATGAGATCATACTCTGCTTGATCTCTGGTGGTTGGTATGAGACAAACACCACTAGCATAGAGAAGAGTATGCGTTAGGGTGAATATCCCAATTAGCATATACTAGAGTAATTGACCAACAATTTGCAGTGTCGGTGAAACCAACATAATAATATGTATTTGAAGACATATGTAAAGGAAATACCATGTTTAATAAATCATAAGTCAAGAAATGTTTTTGATAAAATGCAGAAAAATAATGGGTTATCTACAATGTTACGAAGAGAAAATTTTCAGGTTAAGGTTATAATCTACTAAAGTAAATCCATTGTCAAGGCTATCGAGAATTCCTCCTTTTGAGAAATCAACCATGTAAGTGCCTTTGGGGAGGCATCATTTGATGAGGTATGGGCCTCTCTAAAGGGCATGAACTTACTAGGTCCTAGTTTGGTGTCTCTCTTAGCAGCTAAAATGAGGACAAGATCGCATTTGTGAATGGTGTGAGGGCGGACTTTCATAGTGGGATTTGGTACATTTATTCATAGCCTCTTTCTATTGTAGCAAGGTGTGATGCTTTCCATTAAGATGATCCAAGATGATCCAACGTGAGCAGGCATTGCTCGAGTTTAGAAGTGTCATGTAGTAGTTCAAAGACAATTTGGAGAGTGGGTATCTCACATTCAATGGGTAAAATTGTTTTAACATCTTGAATGAGGTGGATAGGTGCAAACCCCGTGGAAATTTTAATATATGTTCTATAGGACCAAAGTGATAAGAATCATGCATGTGATGGCAATTAGTCTTATGCTTGTTAACTAGTCATTGAAGCATAGTCTTGAGGACTTTGTTGACAATCTCAACTTGATTGTGGGCTTGTGGATAGCAAGGGGTGGAAAACTCATGGGTAAATCCTAACAATAAAGACAACTCTTCAAAAATATCATTTTGGAAATGAGTTCCATTATCAGACACTAACTATTTGGGTATGTTGAAGCACATAATGACATGGTAGGAAAAGAACTAGATGGAAGTGGCGCCAGTACTATTGAAGGTGGGAATTTCCTCAACTAATTTGGTAAAGTAATCGACAACGATGATGATATACTTATTGCCATATGTTTCTTTGTATTCTATAAATTTGGTCCCCCATTTGGAAAAGGATTTGACGGTGATGACGAGATGCAAAGGAGCCAAAGGGTCTGATGTCTTGTTAGAAAATATTTGACAATTTTCACATCATTTGACAACGTGAATATAATCATTGAAGAGAGAAGGACAAAAGTAATTGACACATAAGATTTTATGGGTGGTGGCTATGCTATATAAGTGACCACTGCACGTGTCGATGTGGTAATCATTAAGTACATGGCCAACCTTATCATGATATAAGCACCATCGTAAGATGGTGTCAGACACTCATTTATAGAGAATGCCTCCAATGAGGAGGTAATAGGGAGCATGTTGGAAGATATGAAAATGTTCATCACATGAGAGGTGAGAGCCAAATTTCTGCATGTGGAAATAGTGAGAATATCGTTATACCAAGGATCTTTGATAGAGAGAACAAAAAGGTGATCATCAAGTAACTAATCAATAAAAGGGGAATTTGTTGCAACAACTAGGAGATCGATGATGAAATTAGTGAGAGTAAGGCCTTATTGCTTTTGGGGGTCACAAATTTGAGATCAAATTCTTGGAGAATAATGACCCATCAAGCAAACTTACCATTAATAAATCATCAGCCTAGTATGTACTACATTGGGTTTGAATTTGCAGTGACTTTGGTTTTGCTCATTGAAATGTAGTGGCAAAGCTTCATCACTAAAAGGACTACAACCAAGGACAACTTCTTGTCATGACTATAATTTAATGGTTGTATTGATCATTTTTTGCTAATTTAGTAAATGATGTGTTCACAATAGTCTTCACCCATTTGAACTAGGATTCCAATGACATAAAATTTTGACAATTAGATGTAAAGGATAAAATCCCTGTCAAAGTTAGGGGGAGAATGAAAGGAGCGAATGTGAGTTCTTTCTATAATGTCTTGAAGGAATGTTTTGCTTGGTCATCCCATCAAAAGATGACATCATGTCATAAGAGGCGAAATAACCCATGTGCTTGAGTAGTTTAATCAGGAACGAAGCGATGAAGCAAATTTTGTTTACCTTGAATGCTCTATAGCCACTCGCATCTTTGGCGAGGGAGGTTTTAAAATTCCTTGATCGTTTAGAGGATAAAAAATGCTCCCTTTCTTAGAGACGATGAACCTGAGTAAACGTCCAATGGTGACATAAAATATGTAATTAAGGGGGATTGTGATGTCTCTTTTCAAGTGATCATTCCAACGGGTTATTGGATGACAATTAGGCCTAAAATTGTTATAATATTAAGGTGTCGTTTAATTAAAAATGGGATATCTCAATGCATGGTATTAACTAACCCATGGTATTGATCATGGTATGGGACTAAAAAAGAAGATAAAAGAAAAGGCACATCCATTATAGACATCTTGATTTGACATTGATTTCTTGTGATTGTCTGGTGGTTATCCTAGAGTTTTTATTAGGGTTTGGCAAAAACCTTCTATTGTTGGTTTGGTTTCAGTGGTGTGGCATATCCACCCTAGCTAGACAAGGGGGAGGATCCATTCAGGGTCTTAATTGGAGCTTAAATCATTCGGTTTGGAATCATTTCCAGGTCCTTGTTAGGTGTGTTTCGGTAGCTACTATAATAGCCATAGTTATTTGTATTGTCTATCATTTACTTTTCATAATAAAGGTGTCAACAATATTCTGCACATCTTGGTGTGTTCTTGAATGTTCCCAACTTGTTTTACCAAATGTTAATGTCAATGCCCAAAGTGTTTTACAAAATGTTGATGTGAATACAAATTGATTGTGAAAGATATAAATCATTATAAAATTGTTATCTGTTTAACAAATCCATATAACCTCTGCCCATATAAATCATTGTAAAATTGTTATCTGTTTGTCAAATTCATATAATCTGTGCCCATCCAGGTCGGAGACATTACAATGCTATCAGAGTTGGTGATCTTGCTAGCGTAAAGGGAAACGATTATTCCAAATTCCACCCTAGTCAAGCCGAAGGAAAAGATTATTCGGATCTTTCACATGTGATCATTGTCGAAGATTGATATTTATTGTTTTCACATGATTAATGGTAAAAATCAGTGTTTTGAAACATCATTGAAAGGGGTGCATCCATTTTTTCTAGAGGTCTAGTGTTTTGGGGAAAATCAAAGGTGAGTTTGCTCTCTGCATCATTCAACGTTGTAACCATAACTATTGAAGGAGAGGTAGTGTCTTTGTTGGCTATGTTTCTTGGTCAAGCATGAGTCAAACAACTGTTTTTTTAGAGGAGGGTGCATTGTCATCTATCATCCAATATTGTTGTAGAGAGATCGATGTGAATTGGTAGCGTTATCACTCGAAAATAGTGTCTCTTTGTTGCTACAGGAGGGTCATGGGCTGTGTATACATAAAAAAACCGCCATCTTCTCAAACTGTGGGCACAAATTTGAGAATTACGTTAGCTATTGGAGGGCGTTGAGGTTTGTTTCTCCTTCACGCTGTCAATTGATGAAAAATACAGTTGAGGGAGAAGAGCGCATTCTCTGTTGTGTGCAATCATTAATTATTATTTGTTGGTTGAACCATTTCCCCTTGAAATCGTGATTGTTAAGTGAATTTTGTGACCACTAGTAGGGTATCTATCACCATATTGTGCCTTTCTATCATTGTTGGTGCAATCTACAAACCTTATTGGCATAAAGGAGAGCCATTTCTTCATCAAGGAGGATCCATTGTCATCCACGCTAGCGGAACAATAAGATTGCCAGTGAATTGTTGTTAGATCACTGCTGTTCGACACATCCATTGGTCAACGCACATTATCACCATTTGCGTACATGCAAAGTGAGGCAATTGAAGTAGGCAGTATTGCTTGTGGAAGAGAGGGTTTGATTTTCTCCAAGTTGTAGGAGGGCGCACTCACTAAGGAAGACGTTGTGGCTTATGAGAGTGCCATGTATTGGAGGAGACACTTCTTGCTGGGAAAATCAAGGACTCATTCACTCCTTTAAGGTGGACTTTCAGAAAGGGAGACATTTTCATTGTTCATGAACCAAATGCTATTTGGAACCACAGAGAAAGGGGATCTCTTCTATTGTTGGGTGCACTCTCTGTAGTTTATCTGTTGGCTACTGTTATATACACAATTAATCAGGGTCGTGTCAGCAATGAGGAACAACAGTCATCCACTACCATCTATAGGCAAAATTGCACACTCTCTTGTACAATAGAACTAAAACACTTGCAGCGATTTAAAAAGGGGGGTTTGGTGATTTGAGGAGAGACAACATTTGGAGACAGTATAGCTACATTCAAGTTTATATCAGTTTGGATGCTCTTGAAAACAATGTCTTAGCCTGTAGCATTGACTCAAGGAGGCTGTACATTGTTGAGGACACATTCATTGTTTGCATCAGCTGTCAGTCACACCAATCGTCCCACATATTATCATTATGGAAAGCTATGTTTCAATTGTAAGTGGCTGTCCCTTTAAATAATGTCTCAGATCTGCAAGGTTCTCTTCAAAACCGTCCTTAGTATGCAATAATAATTGTTATGAATGAGAAGTGAAATCTACAATCCATTCCTGGTTATGTGGTGAATCGCTTGGTTTCCTATGTGTATGGGAAACCTTGTATGCACGTTAAGTGAGAACAATGTGATATGGTATGAAATCTGAAGCCAACACTCAATATTTTTAAATTAAGAGAATCATCCTAGAAGCAAGTAAACTCATGGTATGAGGAAGAAAGGGAACTTTTCAAATCATTCTAGGTGCTATACTTGAAGTTTATCGGCGCAAAGCCAAGATCTGTCAGATGGGGAGAATCATACAGGGGAGGTTGCAGCTTTTGAAGGCGAAGACAAGCTGTTCCAGAGGTTGTTTCAATTGAAAAAGTATAAAGGGAATCCATCAAATCCAAATCGTGTAACAAACAATCATACTTAGTGAGTCTTCAACGTGGCCCATCAACCTGTACATTCATCAAGAGAAAGACTCCATAGTTAAGCAAGTCACAGGTTGGCCTAATATATATTTTAGTTAAAGAGTTTGATTGTATATCACTGGTATTCGCCTCCTAATGAATTGTGTCGTAGTAAGATAATTCATATGTATGCTTCTCTTCGTTTATGGCACGAACATTCCTAGCACTAATTGAATGTTACCACACTCACATCTAAAAGTATATGATTGAAAACTATTGTCACTTTAAACCCAAACAACAATAGCACTGTTCTAACAAGTGAAATATATAAAAAAATACATTTATCCTAGAGTACACGGGGTACTTCAATCCTCAGTTTTCCTCTAGCAATACTCTATAATAGTAGTTTGTGAAGGAGCTCGAAGGGAATCCACGACTAAAGTCACAATAAGTCCATGTTTCAGTTCTAATTTGGGATTAAGAATTGAATCTACAACAACACAATTGTCCTTGCCCGAGTACTTGACCTAGTCCTTAGTTAGTTTTCTTAATCAGTCAGAAAGATTTAGCTTGCAGGGGTATTTACAGTGGTTATGGTGCACAATCAAAACAATGCAGAGGATGATAAAGAAAAAGGGCGAGATCATGAGATTAAAAATTGTATAAGGGAGTATATGGAGCATATTGAAGCATTCTGGGCCGCCACATCATTCAATAAATTTTGCACCATCAAACATTTAGAGTGGTATGAAACCTATAGGTGCTACGATTACAAAGAACGATGGGAGTTAGGCCACAGGTGCAAAGGCAAGGGTAAGGTGTATTATGTAGAGGCACTTATTGACAATAAGGATAGTGGTGAGGAGGAGACACTTAGCATACAGGAGGGTTAATTGTCTAGGGAAACCCACCGCACCTTGAGACCACAAAGGAGCATCCTCTCATGTCGATTTTGTATGAGGAGCATAAAGAGTTACAAGTACTTGCGGAGAGTTTGGACATCGAGAGTTGTGACCATGCACTTGTTTTGCGATGTGGAGATATTAAGCTTCTTATGTTGGAAGAGACACTAAATGCTCAAGGTTTAGCTACGGAGAAGTTAGTTGAATACATTTCATGTGGACTAGCTAGCATGGACATGTATGCATCCATGGATTGGGTGGACAAGTATATGAAATATTTTGAGTCACACAGGGATACAGGTTCAGCTTGCATTAATAGAGTGTTGGATGTAGTAGTGCATCCAGGACACTCGATGACACAAGAGGTTACAACTGCATATAGAAGTATATAGGAGGGTACATGGACATACCGTAGTGTACAATGGAGCGTCGGAGTGTTTCTTGCAGAGAGACTCGTTGACAAAGTCATTGAGCATATCATTGACTTGAAGTTACCAAGGATTAAGGAATGGCCTTTTGAGGTGTTTATGCAGCTTATTGATTGCTTGGCTCATCAGGGACAGTCCAATGGATTCTTGTGTTAGCAATGGGCAAACCAATGTGATTGGTGAAGGATATTTCACTTCTTACAAGTTAGCATGGGACCCTGGTGACTATACCATTGACAAGCAGATTCTAGATATATCTTACAAACATTGCAGCTTGGAGTTCCAAGAGAGGAGGATGTAGATGGGGCATGATGGTCGGATAGTTATGATCAGAGTGGCCCAACTTCAACATGGTGGTCTCTTTTTGAGATTTGCGTTGGGTCCAAAGATTTTAGTATTAGATAGTTCAATAGCTGACGTAGAGGTGATAGCCAGTTCTTTATTTCATGAGTCTGGGTCCATAATGGAGCAGTTGGTTGAGGGGTTGAGCGAGTTATTGCAACATTAAGATGCTCTACTTATTGGTAGCAGTCGAGAGGATTCCTATGGAAGTACCTTGTCGGATCACGTATTGAGTACAAGATGCTTCACCTCTTCTTGGCTGGTTTGGAACCATAGTATCATTTTTAGTTTCAATCTAGTTCATTTAGAGGAGCGAAAAGTTATGGAGGCATTGCTTGAGGAAAAGCAATCTTGGGAAGGGAGGAATATGATGTCCCTTTTTAGGTGATCATTTCAAGGGGGTATTGGATGACACTTAAACCTAAAATTGTTATAATATTAAGGTGTCATTTAATTAAAAAGGGGATATCTCAATAAATGGTATTGGATCACTTGTGGTATTTCCCATGGCATGGGACTCAAAAAGAAGATAAAAGATAAGGTACTCATACATTGTAGACATCTTGATTTGACATTAATTTATTGTGATTGTCTGGGGTTATCCTAAAGTTTGTTAGTGTTTGGCAAAACCCTTCTAATGTTGGTTTGGTTTCAGTGGTGTGACATATCCACCATAGCTAGATAAGGGGGAGGATCCATTTAGGGTCTTCATTGGAGCTTCATCGTTTATTTTGGCATCATTTCCAAGATCTTGTTGGGTGTGTTTTGGTATTTGTTACAGAAGCCATAATTATTTGTATTGTCTGTCATCTACTTTTCATAATAAAGGTACCAATAGTATTTCTGCCCATTTTGGTGTGTTCTTGAATGTTCTCAACGTGTTTTATGAAATGTTGATGTGAATGCAAATTGCTTGTGAAAGTTATAAATCAATGTAAAATTGGTATATGTTTGTCAAATTCATATAATTTGTGTCAATCCGAGTTGAGGGAATTACAGGGTTCAAGCATTGCAAAAGGATGGTACGAATGTTGATAATGTGGTCATCATGTTTTTTGGACGTGGTAGTAAGTTCATCTAGGTAGGCCAAGATGATGTGTTCCAAGTCATTAAATATATAGGATATAATGCAATGAAAAGTAGCTCTAGTGTTTTTAGTCCAAATGGCATAACCCAATAGGCGAATGTTCCCCATGGTGTGGTGAATTTTAATATGTATTGATCTTGCTGGCAGATTTGGATTTGATTTGAAACTCTACTTTGTTAATCACACTTACTAAACATATGAAGTAAGAAATACTACTCGAACCAATGCTAAATAACAACCATGAATACTTTAAAACTCTACTACAGGAAACCAGAAATTCTACTATAAGAAATTATGTAACAAATAAAATTAACTATAGTGGGAATAATATGATAAAGCAAGGATGTGATGTGACATGGACTATTGCTTCAAGCTTTGTAATGAGGAAGTGGATTGAGTGATATGAAACAAACCCAATCGGTATGGCCAATAGAACAAAAAGATCAGCTACATCGTTCCCTGTTTTTTATCAATCTACTTGATTCAACTACCCTGCTTGACATTCCCTTTTATTTGCAAATTTATGAAAGTTGCAAATTAGTGGTAGAGTGAGGACACCACATAGTCTTCATCCATAATTGATCATGTACAATTCTATCTATGTGAATAAATTTCTTGTAGTCAAATATAGAGAGAATTCGTTGGATTATCGACCATTGATGGAAGTCGTTAACCAGCGCAAGACTACTCGCCAATAATAAAAACGAACATCAAGGTCCCTTAGTGCATTCTAACATGTACGAATAGATGTGTTGTAATCGAGTCCCTTGCAAAATCTGGAGTTTAGGAGACATTGATGTATTCTCATTGTTGTCAACAAGGAAACCTGCCATTGATGTATGCAAGCTCCAAGCCACTATAAAATGTATCTAACCTCGATCCCAGATGATGTATTGAAGTCAATGGGACAAGATTTTATGGAAGGGGGGCTTAAGGAATCCCATATCATCCAACTCGAGCACAAAAAAATAGATTTGAAAAACCAAAGAAGAAAATAATTGAACCAACAATTGTATGCACAAACTTATTGTAAACTTTGCCAGCCAATATCCTAGTTCTCAAGCAAAGTTTGTGTCCAATTGCGCTAAAATATTGGTTATCACAGTTGTACTTACTTCTATCTTTAATATGTTGTTTATTTATTTATTCTTCTATAGTATCCTACTCTGCTTGAAAAAGATAATGTTTCCTCAAGTGTAGGAATATTTCCAATCCATCCATTTGCGCAAAAAAACCATAAGTAGATTCACATCCAAGTATGAAAAGAGTACATCAATGTATGCTAGGATACACGAAACCAACTGCCTTAATTGATATGGTTCCCGTAAATGTGGCATGATGATTGTCTGGACTTGAGATTTGATGTAGTCATTCTTTTTTTGGTATTTTTGTTCAACAGAAATGATAGGTGTATTTTCTTTTCTCATGTAATAAAGTTATTTAGATATTTGGAACTCTTTAATACATAGGGAATCCAATGACAAACATGCAAGGAATTCTCCAATCTCTGGTTTCGGTATTTGCTCTCCCTCAACTGTTGTACATGACTCTTTGTCCTCTTCTTTTTGTTGTATTTGTTCATGGATACTCTGCTCTTCTTGAAAAGCATATTTGTCTTTGGTTATAGCTCAAAATTTGGAACAATGATTTATGAAATTCGTTGTAGCAATAAGTCCTTCTTTGCACAACAAAGTCTTCATCATCTTCTTTTGTTGGTTGATGATCACGTATTGTAGCATGGATTAGTGTATGATAATTCTTACAGTGCCTAAAAAAATGTTTCTACCTTCAAAAGAAATAAATGAAATCTATGGAAATAAAACACACCACACAAAGCAAACTTAAGCAGTTTGAGCAAAATCATGTACCTCATGCTACATTGACATTGGTGTCACCAAGTTATCTTTCAACATGATTTAGGACTTTTTCGTTCCATAAATATTTACTATTTAAATAAAATTAAAATAAAGAATTAAACTATCAATGCCCTAATCTCTTAGCATCTTTCAAACAACGATGCCAAAAATGTCAATAAATTTATATGCATAAAATTTGGACATTAAATTATGAATTGAGGAGTTCGTAGACTTATGAGATGCAGACAAAATATATATAAAAATTAGGAAGAAAGTTAACTATGCTAAATTGATTATACTTAATTCAAAAGCAGCCTACTTGATAAATCAATTACAAGAATCAAAATTAAATATTGAGGCTATAATAATTAATCCAGTTACATTTTTTTACCCACAAAAGAAGTATTCATGTAACAATATGTTGTATAGTTCACTCAATGGTTTAAACCACTCTTGTATATTTTCCAAGGAAAAATCAAACCAGATAACTCTCACAACATGAATAAAAACCCAGGAATCTTACAACTATTGATCCAGGTCCCGTAACTTTCGTTTTATTGGAATTCTTGTAACTACAATTGATTGAGATTTCTAGTAGAAAATCACACCACACCACATGCGGTCGATAACACACATACATTGTTGGACACAATACCACAATGAGGGGGGGGGGGTGAATCAGTGTGGTCCCACTTTATACCAATTTCACTTTAAAACAACTTAAACATATGTCATCAATAACTTAAAACCAAATGTATAATCATCAACCAATCAACTCATCATCACAATTTATAAGAGACACATCATAACATTGTTATCCAACTTTTTGTACCATAAGTTGGGTTACCTGAGGAGCCGCCGGTTAACAGACTTGTTCAAAGTCTGATTCTAGTGTATCAGTCGATCCGTCTGCTTGTCTAGCCAATATTGGCTAGTCACATTTTTATTTGAATAATTTTGACCATGGCCCCGCGGGGTTTGTAATAAAATGTGCTAGTCGGATATTTTTTAGTGGTTCTGTCTCCTAAGACGTAGAATCTCAAATAGGGTATTCCAGGGAGTTTTTTGCCCCTGGCAATTATGCTCTGCCTTCAGTCGAGTATAATTGACGAGGTTTTCTCCTGCTTCCTCCAAAGCTGGAATGCCCAATGTTGAATTCTGGGCCTTGGGGAGTTATTAGAGCCCAACTGAGTGTTATAAGCCTACTAGACATTATCTAGATAGATCATGGTCATGTCCAAAGTCATCTGGACACATAAAAAAAAATTCGAAAAAATCTTTTTCAAACAGTGAAAAATTATTATTTTTAATTACTTTTCCTAAGTTTTTTGGGTTAATTTTTCCATGAATTAAATGGAAAAAACTCGTTCATGATTCGGACTCAGAATTCAGTGATTGAAGGCTCTAACCTTAAGCCAAGAATCATTCTTGATCAGCCAGCCAGTCAAATCCAACTTTCAAATCAGCAATATGACACATAATGCCTTTTTACTCCAAAAAAGTCAGTTTTGAGTAAAAAAATGATTTTTATTAAAAAAAATGATTATTTTGAAGAAAACTAAAACTCTCCAAATTAATCCAAATTCAATAAAATAAAAGGCTAAATGACATCTCATGGAACACTTATGATGATTGGAGTTATCATAACTCAGCTTCAGTCATCATTAAGAGAGCAATTAATTTATTATCAGTTATCAGACATGTCATCTCCAACTAAAGATGAGATGGAGAGCTCTCATTGGTCCGGTGATTTGATCGAGGTGAAGACTGAAGCTTACACCATCAGTGGGCTTCCCAAACCTAGCTCAGGTTCCTGCCAGACCTAAAGGATGAGCTTACCTACATCTAGACTCACACGTGTGGCCTCATCCTTGGCTTGTTTTCAGTGCACAGGTTTGGAGTGGGGGCACCTTGCCTGGGTAGAGGCCTCCCCTCACTCCCGATTCTCCGATTTAGGTCTGGGCTCTTTGTTAGGTGGCTAAGCTGGTTAGGGTTGTTTTTTTGGTTTTAGGGTTTTAGCACTCTCTCATTTGTTAAATAGAGGCTCTTTCAGCTCTATTATCATGGACTTTTGGGCATAGAAACTCTGCAAAAATTGTAATCATTATATTATTGAATAAAGCTTTTCGACTTTGGAGGTCTATAGGATTGTCTCTTCATTGGTGGATGTGTTGTATGAGGTGATCTCTTTCCATGCTTTCAATTTGTTATTTATGTGTTGAATCAAACAACTAGCTTTAGAAGTCTATTATTAGAACATAAGATTTACCATTTGTTGTTGTCAAGTTGGTTTATTATGCAAAGTTTATCATAATCTAGATGGGTACAAATATTCAGTTATATGAAGTATTGATCTTGATTTGCATATTCCTAGCATACTAGTTTTTATTGTTTGATCT
Organism: Pseudotsuga menziesii; assembly: GCA_001517045.1. Taxonomy (NCBI): domain Eukaryota; kingdom Viridiplantae; phylum Streptophyta; class Pinopsida; order Pinales; family Pinaceae; genus Pseudotsuga; species Pseudotsuga menziesii. The sequence goes on from LPNX010053196.1 coordinate 264,988, forward strand.
CAATGGGTATCAAGTTGGATTGTCTTTACAGATCTCGCCATTTGGAGAAGGGTGCAAGCTCAGCTGCATCAAACTCATCTCCATCATCATAAGAACCTTCTAACATTGTTGACTCTCAGGACCTACAGAGATTTTGGCTTTTTCCAAGAGGAAAAAACAAGGAGATCTTCCTCCAAAGTTCCATCTCAAAGTCTTTCATAAATTTAAACACTTTCTTTGTTACCGAACTTTCTTCCTCTAGTTCTCCCTTTGCTCCTTGACTTCTTTTGTTTCCTTGCTTGCTAGCCCCTTTCCTCCTTGACTTGTTTGTCTTTTCTCACTTTTTCTTCACCGTTGCCTTGTTTTTTCTCTCTTTTACCATCCCTTTTTTCCATTTTGGACAGCCCTAGTGTGCCTTAGCTTTCTTCTCTTGTTTGCCTCTTTTTGCCCTAGTGTGCCTTAGCTTTCTTCCCTTGTTTGCCTCTTTTTGCCCTAGTTTTTGGGCTTCCTTTAACCTTGTTTTTGGTCTTTTACTTTTTGTTCGCTGTCCCGTTTTGCACTTTTTATGACAGCCACTTATTTCATGGTTCACTGTCCCGTTTTGCACTTTTTATGATAGCCACTTATTTCATGGTTCGCTGTCCCGTTTTGCACTTTTTATGATAGCCACTTATTTCATTGTTCACTGTCCCGTTTTGCACTTTTTATGACAGCCACTTATTTCATTGTTCGCTGTCCCATTTTCTTCAATTTTGTTCATCCCTTAACTTTTTAGTTCGCTGTCCTATTTCTCCCTTTTCTTGTTTTTGAATTCCTCTTTGCCTTCCCTCTTTCTTCCCCTCCGCTTCCTTTTATTTCAGCCTTCTTTTGCCTTGTTCTTTTGCTCTCATTCAAACTTCTTCTTTTCCCTTTTGGCAAGTTTCAAGAAAAGCTCCAAGTAAAAGTAAATCACTCTCCTTTTTACGCAAGTTGCAATAATAATAGAGTTGTATACTTTCCTTTGAAAGTCCTTTCAAGGATTAAATTCCTAAAGGCAATTTGTATAATTTTAATAAAGAATCTTTTGTTTGAGTGGGGTTTTTAAGTCCCCACTCCCATCCTCCCCCATTTGGGGAGGATTGTGTTGCGTCCATCTTTTACATGCTTAGATTAGATGTGATTGTTTTCATCATCATTTGTATCTTATGCTTCGAATATTAATTGTTAATCCATCACTTCTAATTCATTAATTAATTTGATTACTCTTTTAAATTGTTTATCTCTCTAAGTAAATCAACTACTTAAATCTCTTGAATCACACCATAAGGTGGATCAAGAGTGCTCTCTGTCAGAGAGTTTAATTAGTCATCTTTGTTTTTTATTCACATTGTTTAATCAATTAACTCTTAAGTAAGACTCTTGAACTTACAAAAACACAAGTCAAGAGCACTCTCTATTGGAGAGCATCCTAGGTTTGCATAATCCCTGCATTAGTCTCATCTAGATTAGCTAAGTCTCTTGAACCACTGTCATAAGACAGGGTCAAGAGCGCTCTCTGTCGGAGAGTCTTAATTAATCAACTTAATAAAACCTTCAACACACACACCCCTTTTAATTAATTAAATCCCTCCCCTCCTTGCCGGAGTATGCTCTGACCGATCCCAAATTGGAATACCCAGAAATGGCACTGGATCTTTAAACCCTACAAGAGTAATTTAATAATACTTAAACACCAGTAACCAACGCACCGGCGTTGTAGGGATTCTTCCAAAGTACTTCCTAGTAGAGGCGTCAGAACCTCCCGTTGTCTTAGATTCTCGGCTAGCTGGTCAATCTTGGCGATACCAGCCTGGGATACTGGGCGAGCCCAACATGTCTTCAATGGAGGGAACTTAGAAGAGTCTCCCGGCTTTGACAAAATTTTGTTGACACTCTAAGCAAGACCACTATCAAAAACTTTTAAAATCTACCAAGAGCACTTGCAAAACCTAATACTCACTAGCTTGATTCCTAGACTTTATTTCACACATTTATTTGACTCCATAAGGCACTGGTCCTTTGTTATATTTGATTAATTTTCTATCTTGATCAACTGTCTATGGTCCATTTCAATTGATTATATTTGAACGCTTAAGTTATAATTTTGGAATCTTTGCTTATATGTGTGATCTGTTGTTAGCAGCGTGGATTTCTTTGATTAATCATCATCCCCCTAATATTAATCATTTTAAATCACAGTAACTCCTAAACAACACCCATCCGCATCCAAAAACATCTAAAAATTAACTTAAAACATTGAGCCATAGAAAACTCTTTGTTAGGGACTACCCCCCTTGGCTTCGTTAGGAGTTAACCTAAACAGAGGAGCTAAGAGTAGGTGACAGTACCTAGCTCTGTGCTTGCCCCCAAGGTCACAACTCTCCCACTTTCTCAAGTGAGGAGACAGCTTTCGGAAGATTTCTGCTGCTAGTGTGCAATCGGCGGACAACAAACATAAATTTGTAATCTTTATTATATATAATTCGATATGTTTACATGGAAATGCCACAACCTTGGGGTCTGCATCAACTTCAACTGATTCAAGAGCACCAACTCTTATTCCAAGACCCAGCTTGGTTTTTCTCATATCCAACTGAGAAAGGGTTTGGAAGACCTAGCTTGCAATTACATACAAATTGATGCCTTATTATACTTCATCAACTCTGTCATGTCACATTTCATCAACCTGTCTATTGTTAACACAATCATGTCATTATGTCATAGCACAGACCTCCTTAAGACTCAACAAATAAACTTTAAGAACAATGCATTTGCTGCTATTAAAAAAAGAAATTTAAAAGATGGGGATTTTTGCTGCTGCTTTTAATATCCACGGTTTGCATCTGCCTCTGTCTGTCCACATGTTCAATAAGACGCCCACCCCTTTCTTCACCACAACATAGCTACATCCTTCACTCTTTGAAATTGTTACCTTATTAATGCCCAAAAGACAGAGAAGAGAATTTAAAATAAACTCGCTTGGATTGTCTTAACCTTCAGTGGTTTCCTGAGGGCATACTCCAAAATTCAAAGAAGATATAGCTTACAATTTCCTTCACTAATCGAACCAAAAGAACAGAGCTAAAAATAAACCACCGAATTTTTCAAATTGTTGCTATACACCTCAACTGCGGTTGCTTCAGTTCTGAGCACAATCCATCCACCAACTTTTTTAAATGGTTGCTACGCACCTCAAATGCGGCTGCTTTAGTTCAGAGGACAATCCATCCACCGAATTTTTCAAATGGCTGCTACACACCTCCACTGTGACTGCTTCAATTCAGAGCACAATCCATCCACCGAATTTTTCAAATGGCTGCTACACACCTCCACTGTGACTGCTTCACTTAAAATCACACTCCATCCACCGAATTTTCAAATGGCTGCTACACACCTCCATTGTTGTTGCTTCAGTTCAGAGCACATTCCATCCTCTGAATTTTCAAATGGCTGCTACACACCTCCATTGTGGCTGCTTCAATTCAGAGCACACTCCATCCACCAAATTTTCACTTATTCAAAAATCCGCTTCCTCTTTATATACAAACCATATCTCAACAATTCGACTTATGTGGACATTGATGTGCAAGGTAAGCATTGAAAATTTTTGCTTAGAAAATCTGTGATTTCATGAGACCGATGTGGCAATGGAAGTTTTTTTTAACGTAATTTCAAACGTTGTCTTCCCACAAATTTCAAGACAAAAGTTCAACACCTTTATCCACAAATAATCTATCGTGAGAACCCAATGTGCGACCAAGGGGATGCGATCACTAATTCCTTTTACCAAATTATGAGTTTGTAGAACAATCTCTGACCAACAAACGAATTTGGATACCTAGGCAAGATATCACAAATGAATATCCATGTCAACCATATGTGGACTGAGGTTAATCAAGAGGAGCCAAATAAAATTATAATGATTATGCATCATGTTGAATAGAATGACCACGTGTATGGGTCATTTGAGCTTGATAGATGGTGAATATTCCAATGCTAGGATTGGTATTTCCATCTTTGACCCTTATGTCATCAAAATCTACCACAACACTAGAAGAACATCAAATGACCTTTCCACTTCATATCAACCTCTTCCACCTCATCTCTATTGATATCATCAATGTCATATCATCACATCATCAATCCCATGATCTCATGGAGCATCATCAACAACAATAAGCGAACAAGTGTGTCATAATGCCATCATAACATCATGTCCATGGATGCCAAACCTTCTTATGTATTATGACCATCTCCAAGAGTTGGATGACCCCTTCAACCCTCAAATGACCATAGAATGGGTCATTTGGCCCATTTGGTGTTCCAATGCCCAAAATCCCATGTCCTTCTTGCCATGTCATCAAATATTGTCACTCATGTATGTCAATTCCTCAACCTTTATTAATCCTTTGTCCATTTCATCAATTCTAATTATTCTTTTGTCATTAATGGTTTGTTATCAATAACAACCTTGCTCATCAATATCCCCCTTTGTCATTGATGGAAACTTTCTTCAATTTATCTCCCCCTTTGACATTAATGACAAAGGGTCAACCACTTAGCCATCCAAAAACTTCACCATGCCCAAAAAAATGTATTCTGATTACTTTCTGAGATTATGCTAAATTGTTTGCTTTCTCTTTCATATAATCTCTCCCCCTGTCAATTATCATTCATATTCTGACTGCTTTTCCTCTGAGATAAATACACTTGATTGTCTTCAGATGTCTCCAAACTTGAAGTGCTTTATAACAACTTTTATACCTTCAGGTTTCTGGAGAGTTTGCTCCCTCTTTCATGTAGATTTTCTTTTCAGTTGTCGAGTTGTCTTTGAATTTCAAAAATAAGCTTGAACTCATAAAATAGGTTAGAACTCATTATAAATTTGGACACTTTCCAATGAGAACAACTGTTTGAATTTGCTATACTAGATTTCTTCCAAAATTGGTTTGAACTCATTCTACATTTGGACATTTTCCAATGAGAAAAATTGTTTGAATTTGCTATACTAGACTTGTCTGTATCTAAGTTAATCTCACCACTAATTGTGACTTTAGGCACTCATTTACCTCTTCAAATTTTTTCAACTCACAGTCCTTTCCAAACAGACATTTTGCAGTCATTTGTTGGTTGCGGGTATTTTATTTATTAGACATACATAAACTTCTTATTTGAGTGCACTTGCACTCAAACCCACAGACATATTGTACAATTGCTGCAAGTATTTTTTCTTCATTTTCATTTTCAGAGCGAGCATTTCTGAACATTGCAAAGTGGACATTTTCTTCACCAGTGTAGACATTTATCCTCCTGTTGCGAGCATTTCGTAACCTCGTGTTGACTGGTGCAGGAATCCAAATGTGCTTATTGCATATTGTTGGAAAATTTGTGCATTGCAGGCATTTACTCTACTCCTGGTGCCTCCAGTTTTGAGGTTTCTTCAATACTTGCGGGTAATTAACACTAGAGTGCAGGCATCTTTTAAAAAAATAACATCTGTTGTGGACATATGTCTAATGTTTGCAGCCATTTTCAACATTTGTTGACATTTATCTTTTCTAGGAGGGCATTTTAATATAGTTTGCCAAATTCCCAAATGCCTTGCGGACATCTACACTTCTACTAGATTTCCTTACTTCATTAATTTGATCAGCTCATCCAAATTTTCACATGAATACTCAAAATCCTCAAATATGTTGTGCCTTCCTCATATCTTCTTCAGATTAATGGATACCATAATGACTGTATCAACAATCATCTAGCAAATTCATAAAAGGTAAAAATGCATCAGATATCATCATGTCATTCCTTCAACTAGAGTTCATGAGATTATAAGAAATTACTCTTGCTCCCCCTATCAACATGCCTCTTCTTTGAGTCATATAAATCCAGATTGTGTTACCTCACACTTTTCCTTCTATCAATGTATGCATTCATGATCCTAGGTCCTGATGCTTAGCTTCGAGTAGTCACATTTTCTTCTTTAGTTCATCCTCCAACTTCACGAACTCAAGGTGTTTTAAGGTCTTGAAAAGACCTCAGTCTTGGCCTGCCATAAGGCATCCATCTTCATTTATATTTAACATATCATTATTTTTCACCCATACCTGAGAATTTCCTTGGTTGTGGCCACTTGTCTTTTGATCTTCAATTCTGCTTGCATTATTCCTCCTCCAAGATTCATTTGTTCTCCTTATTGATGTGTACAAAGCACCTTTCATAGATAATATTCTTGGACTTGCACAAGCTTGGGATTTATGACCAAAGCCATGGCAATTTTAACACCTCGTTGTGTGGCAATTCGCAACAACATGACCAACACCTGATTGTGTGATTAGGACTTCTAACACTTCTTCTTCCTCTTTCATGGAATGTGTAGTCCATAGCCTTGTGACCAAAACCATTACATGAATATTAATACCCATTGAATCTATATCCATACCTGGATGTTTGGTTCCACTTTGAAGATGTTTCCCTTCTGAAACCGCTTTGAGGTGTAGGACCAAGTTCTTGATGCATTATTGAACTTACAAGATTTTTGTTGTCATGTGTAGGTGCCTAAAGAGCAACTTTGCTTTCATTTTTGGAAGAAGATGGACATACTTTAGGACTCTTGGGGGACCAAGTGTCAACATCAATTTTTTCTCCTTTCTTGTTGTACCCAAGTCCAGATTTGTCAAATGGAGACCTTTGGCAATCCAATATTACATCCAGGATGGCTGAACTATTCTTGATCTTGACAAAGTCATTTGACTTTTCATTCTTCTTCTTGATATCAACTACTTCCATCTCAAGGTGTTCACAAGTCTTCTCCTTTTCATCCAATTGATTCTTCAATACCTCTTCCATCATTTTGGCTTCTTCAATTTGACTCTTCATATCAACATCGTCTTTTCTTGATTCTTCAATCTCTTTGGAGACAACCACTTCTTGACTGATAAGATTACTCTTTAATCTTCCAATCTCATTATTTTTGTCTTCTAACTCTTCTTGCAAACTTGTCAACTTGAGATTGACATTCTTAGACAAATCTATAAACTTCTCATGATATTCTTCAATGGAATCTAAAATATTTCTTTTAAGACTTGACTCGTATATGAAATCAATCTTTCTAAAAAGTAATGATAGGAATTTTTTCTTAGTATCTTCAAGGTCTTTTACAACTTCATCGTAATCACTGCTACAGGAATTAGAGGAATCCTTACCTTCACTGATGTCGGAAGCTTGCTCTTCCTTTTCTTCATGCTTCACATCTTCAGTGGTCTTAATCTCTGTTTCCTTATCATGTTCCCTTTCATAATATTTCCTTACCCTTTGGTATTCACTTTCTAGCTTGAACCAAAGATCTGTGGCTGAGGTATGTTCCCATACACTTTCTTTGACTGATTTTGAGAGCCCATCTATTAGAAACTTTAAAGCAATGGAGTTGTCCTTCTTGGCATCCTTTTGTGCAACTGACTTTGTCTTCTTATCGGGCTAAACAGGTGGATTGACCACAATCTCCCAGACACCATACTTCTTCAAGTAATCTTTCATCTTGTTCCTCCAACATAAATAATCTACCATGTCAAGAATTGGAACATAATTCTCAGTCACCTTTGTTTGTTCTTCCATCACATGTGTCCACAGATCTCCTTCAATTTTGTTGGACTTATGCTGAAGGCCGGCTCTGGTACCAATTGTTGGACACAATACCACACTGAGAGGGGTGAGAGTGAATCAATGTGGTCCCACTTTATACCAATTTCACTTTAAAACAACTTAAACAGATATCATCAATAACTTAAAACCAAATGCATAATCATCGACCAATCAACTCATCGTCACAATTTATAAGAGTCACATCATAACATAACTTTGTAATCTTTATTATATATAATTTGATATGTTTACATGGAAAGACCACAACCTTGGGGTCTGCATCAGCTTCAACTGATTCAAGAACACCAACTCTTATTCCAAGACCAAGCTTGTTTTTTCTCATATCCAACTGAGAAAGGGTTTGTAAGACCCAACTTGTAATTACATACAAATTCATGCCTTATTATATTTCATCAACTATGTCATGTTACATTTCATCAACCTATCTAAGGTTAGCACAATCATGTCATTATGTCATAGCACAGACCTCCTTAAGAATCGACAAAGAAACTTTAAGAACAATGCATCTACTCCTATAAAAAAAAACAAATTTAAAAGATGGGGAGTTTTGTTGTTGCTTTTAATGTCCACAGACTACCTCAACCTCTGTCTCTCCACATGTTCAATAAGACATCCACCCCATTCTTCACCACAACAGAGCTATATCCTTCACTCTTTGAAACTGTTACCTTATTAATGCTCGAAAGACAGAGAAGAGAATTTAAAAGAAATCAACTTGGACTGTCTTAAGCTTCAGTGGTTGCCTTAGGGCATACTCCCAAATTCAAAGAAGATATAACTTACAATTTCCTTCACTAATCGAACCAAAAGAACAGAGCTAAAAATATACCACCGAATTTTTCAAATTGTTGCTACACACCTCCACTGTAGTTGCTTCAGTTCCGAGCACAATCCATCCACCAAAGTTTTTAAATGGCTGGTACACACCTCCACTGTGGCTACTTCAGTTCAGAGCATAATCCATCCACCGAATTTTTCAATTGGTTGCTACACACCTCCACTGCGGCTGCTTCAGTTCAGAGCACAATCCATCCACCAAAATTTTCAAATGGATGCTACACACCTCCACTGCGACTGCTTCAGTTCAGAGCACACTCCATCCACCAAATTTTTGAAATGAATGCTACACACCTCCACTCCGGCTGCTTCAGTTCATAGCACATTCCATCCATCGAATCTTCAAATGGATACTACACACCTCCACTACGGCTGCTTCAGTTCATAGAACACTCCATCCACCTAATTTTCACTTATTCAAAAATTCACTTCCTCTTTATATACAAATCATATCTCGACAACTCGACTTATGTGGACATTGATGTGCAAGGTAAGGAGTGAAAAATTTTGCTTGGAAAATCCGTGATTTCATGAGCCCAATGTGGCAATGGAAGTTTTTTGTTTAACATAATTTCAAACGTAGTCTTCCCACAAATTTCAAGAGAAAATTTCAACACCTTTCTCCACAAATAATCTATCGTGAGAACCCAATGTGCCACCAAGGTGATGCGGTCACTAATTCCTTTTACCAAATTATGAGCTTGTGGGTCCGATAAACAAATGTTGATACCTAGGCGAGATATGACGAATGAATATCCATGTCAACCATATGTGGACCGAGGTTGATCAAGAGGAGCCAAATAAAATTGTAACAATTATGAATCATGTTTAATAAAATGACCACATATATGGGTCATTTGAGCTTGATAGATGGTGAATCTTCAAATGTTAGGATTTGATATTTTCATCTTTGACCATTCTAGCATCAAAATCTACCACAGCACTAGAAGAACATCAAAGGACCTTGCCACTTCATATCAACCTCTGCCACCTCATCACTGTTGATATCATCAATGTTGCATCATCAGATCATCAAGCCCATGATCTCATGGAGCATCATCAACAACAATAAGCAAACAAGTGTGTCATAATTCCATCATATCATCATGTCCATGGTCGATGCCAAACCTTCTTATGTATTATGACCATCTCCAAGGGTTCCATGACCCCTTCAACCCTCAAATGACCATAGAATGGGTCATTTGGCCCATTTGGTGTTCCAATGCCCATAGCAAGGCTCCAATGTCCGAAATCCCACGTCCTTCTTGCCATGTCATCAAATCTTGTCACTCATGTATGTCAATTCCTCAACCTTTATTAATCCTTTATCCATGTCATCAATTTTAATTATTCCTTTGTCATTAATGGTTTGTCATCAATGACAACCTTGCTCATCAATCTCCCTCTTTGTCATTGATGGCAACTTTCGTCAATTTCTCTCCCCCTTTGACATTAATGACAAAGGGTCAACCACTTAGCCATCCAAAAACTTCACCATGCCCAAAAGAAATGTATTCTAATTACTTTCTGAGATCATGCTAAAATGTCTGCTTCCTCTTTCATATCCTCTCTCCCCCTGTCAATTAGCATTCATATTCTGATTGCTTTTGTCATCTGAGATAAATACACTTGATTGTCTTCAGATGTCTCCAAACTTGAAGTGCTTTTATACCTTCAGGTTTTTTGAGAGTTTGCTCCCCCTTTCATGTAGATTTTTTTTAGTTGTTGAGCTGTCTGGCTTGAAATCATTATACATTTGGACACTTTCCAATGAGAAAAACTGTTTGAATTTGCTATACTATATTTCTACAAAAATAGGTTTGAACTCATTATACATTTGGACATTTTTTCAATGAGAAGAAGTGTCTGAATTTTCTATACTGGACTTGTCTGTATCTGAGATAATCTCCCCCCTGATTGTGACTTTAGGCACTCAGGTTAACTCACAGTCCTTGCCAAACAGACATTTTGCAGCCATTTGTTCGCTGCGGGTATTTTATTTATTAGACATGCATAAACTTCTTATTTGAGTGCACTTTGAGTCCGCGGACGTATTGTACAATTGCTGCAAGTATTTTTCCTTCATTTTCAAACTTTAATTATAAACTCTACTTATCTTTTCTTCACAACCTCTGTGTTCATTTCAACCTTCCATATAGAGGTGCTGGCATTTTTTACTGAGCAGTGGATATAGCATTATGTATGTGGTTACTGCAGACAATTTATTCATGCATGCATTTTTCTTCCTCCTATAGGCATTTTTCACTTCTGCAAGCTTCCTACGGGCATTTGATCAACATTTGCTGCCATTTTGTATCAGTCAGAGCGAGCATTTTTTAACATTGCAAAGTGGACATTTTCTTCACCAGTGCAGGCATTTCTCCTCCTATTGCAGGCATTTTGTAACCTCATGTTGACTGGTGCGGGCATCCAAAGGTTCTTAGTGCATATTGTTGGAAAATTTGTGCATTGCAGGCATTTACTCTACTCTTGGTGCTTCTAGTTTCGAAGTTTCTTCAAGACTTGCGGGCAATTAACACTATAGTGCACGCATATTTATTAAAATAACATTTGTTGTGGACATATGTCTAATGTTTGCAGCCATTTTCAACATTTGTTGACATTTATCTTTGTCAGGCGGGCATTTTAATATAGTTTGCCAAATTCCCAAATGCTTTGCGGACATCTACACTTCTCCTAGATTTCCTTACTTCACTAATTTGATCAGTTCATCCAAATTTTCACATGAATACTCAAAATCCTCAGATATGTTGTGCCTTCCTCGTGTCTTCTTTAGTTTAACGGATACCATAATGACGGTATCAACGATCATCTAAAAAATTCATAAAAGGTAAGCATGCATCAGATATCATCATGTCAATTCTTCAGCTAGAATTCATGAGATTACGAGAAATGACTCTTTCTGCCCCTATCAATGTGCCTCTTCTTTGAGTCATATAAATCCAGATCGTGTTAACTCACACTTTTCCTTCTATCAATGCCTGCATTCACGATCCTAGGACCTGGGCCTTAGCTTGGAGTAGTCGCCTTTTCTTCCTAATTCCATCCTCCAACTTCATGAACTCAAGGTAAAAGACCTCAGTCTTGGCCTACCATAAGAAAATCATCTTGACTTATATTAAACATATCATTATTTTTCACCCATACCCGAGAATTTCCCTTATTGTGGCCACTTGTCTTCTGAACTTCAATTCTTCCTGCATTCTTCTTCTTCCAAGATTCATTTGTTCTCCTTGTTGATGTGTACAAATCACTCTTCATAGATAATCTTCTTGGACTTGCACAAACTTGGGCTTTATGACCAAAGCCATGGCAGTTGTAACACCTCGTTGTGTGGCAATTTGCAGCAACGTGACTAACTTGATTACATGGCCAACACTTCATTGTGTGATTGGGACTTCCAAGATTTCTTCTTCTTATTTCATGTAATTTGCAGTCCATAGCCTTGTGACCATAACTATTAAATAAATAGCAATAACCATTGAATCTATATTCATACCTAGATGTTTTGTTCCACTTTGAAGACGTTTCCCTTCTGAAACTACTTTGAGGTGTAGGACCAAGTTCTTGATGCATTATTGAACTTACAATATTTTTGTTGTCATGTGTAGGTGTCTAAAGAGCAGCTTTGCTTTCTTTTTTTGAAGAAGATGGACCCACTTCAGGAGTCTTGGGGGACCAAGTGTCAACTTCAAATTTTTCTCCTTTCTTGTTGTACCCAAGTCCATGTTTGTCAAATGGAGACCTTTGGAGATCCAATATTACATCCAGGATGGTTGAACTATTCTTGAGCTTGACACAGTCATTTGAATTTTCATTCTTCTTCTTAATATCAACTACTTCCATCTCAAGGTGTTTAAGAGTCTTCTCCTTTTCATCCAACTAATTCTTCAAGACCTCTTCCATCCTTTTGGCTTCTTCAATTTGAGTCTTCAAATCAACATCGTCTTTTCTTAATTATTCAAGCTCTTTGGAGACAACCACTTCTTGACTGATAAGATTACTCTTTAATCTTTCAATCTCATTATTTTTGTCTTCTAACTCATCTTGCAAACTTGTCACCTTGAGATTGAGATTCTTAGACAGATCTATAAACTTCTCATGATATTCTTCGATGGACTCTAAAATATTTATTTTAAGACTTGAATCGTACCTGAAATCAATCTTTCTAAAAATGAATGATAGGGAGTTTTTCTTAGAATCTTCAAGGTCTTTTACAACTTCATCATAATCACTGCTACAGGAATCGGAGGAATCCTTACCTTCACTTATGTTTGAAGCTTGCTCTTCCTTTTCTTCATGCTTCACATCTTCAGTGGTCTTAATCTCTGTTTCCTGATCATGTACCCTTTCATAATATTTCCTTCCCCTTTGGTATTGACTTTCCAACTTGAACCAAATATATTTGGCTGAGGTATGTTCCCCTACACTTTCTTTGACTGATTTTGAGAGTCCATCTATTAGAAACTTTAAAGCAATGGAGTTTTCCTTCTAAACATCCTTTTTGCAGTTGACTTTGTCTTCTTATTGGACTGAACAGGTGAATTGACCACAATCTCTGTTGCACCTGAAAAATCCACTAGTGCCTGATGACCCTTCAGAAATCATAGCCTGAGATTCCGTTGGTGATTTTTTTCCAACCTTAGGATGACCAGTGCCTTTTGTCAGTTATGACATAGCGTCGTCAATGCTCTGTCCTATGGAGCAGAAAGGGTCGGCTCCTGTTTTCCTTTTGGCAATAGGCGTCGTCGACGCTCTTCCTTTTTGAGTAAAAAGCACCGGCGTTGTTTCACCTTAAGCCAAGTGCACCGATTGACCTAAAACATGAAAAAAAGAATATTCTAGAAGCTTCCTTGCGAAAGCCTCTATGGAGTTGGTTCCTACTAGCTAGGGAGAGGTGGCATTCACCTTCCTCACCTGTTAGGATCACCTCCTATCCATTTCCCAAGTGAATCTCATGTAAGTTGGCCTATAAATGAAGCCTTCATGGAGTGACTGAGAGGAGGCCAAAGAAAGCACCTGCATGCTGTTGGACTAAGACCTGGTTTAGAGGCAAGATAGAGTGAGATTATGTGTGAAGAGATTGTTGTAAGTGTAAAGGATTGTAGATCTGTTGTAGAGGATAAAGATAATAACATCAAGGCTTTATGGTTGTAACTTTACTCTCTTTTATTATTACTACAAAAGTGTTCCCTTTCCCGTATTTAATGTGTGTGAATATCAGTTAAATGTTTTTAGATTCCTTGATCACTAACATAAATGATTAATTTGCCATGATACTCTCATCTCGTGCTTTTGTCTTTTTATCTCTTTTGCAGGTACTGAAGTTTGCAACAAGGACTTTGGAACAAAGACAAAAAGTACTCAGATATGAGGTATGAGTTTAGTTTCATGTTGATTAAATTGATTATCTAGGGAAAGGATATGTTGTTGTGTTTCTTTTGTTCTACACTTGCATCATATAGGGTAGAGGAACAACCGGGGTCTGCACCGGTCGCAGAATTCCTTGAAATAAAATTGGCGACCATATTGGGGAGAGCTTAATCCAGTCAGATCTAGGGCAGATCCGGTTGGATCTACAACTCTTGGTAACTTTTGCACTTGTGAATTTACATTCTCTTCCTTATCTCTTTTCAGCTGATAAGGTGAGTGATCCATCTTGTTGCTTCGTTAATTGCCTTTGTTTGGAAGTTGCTTTTACTTCTTTTAGTCCAATTCATTCAAAAATTTTGGTTTCTTGTGCAGATATTTACTTTTTCCATCCATAGATCTATCGGTGCACTTAACCTTATCTGACAGAGCGTCGTTGCATCATAGGAACCTCCTGCCTCTTGGAAGTCAATGCCATCAGCGCCGTTGCATCATAGGAACCTCCTGCCTCTTGGAAGTCAATGCCATCAGCGCCTTTTTGCAGTTTACACATAGCATCGTCAACGCCCTGTTGCGGTGGATGAAAAGCGCCAATACCCCTACAGCGCTCTGATGCAGCTTGCTTCTTTGCACCGAGGTAGGTCATCATACTACTTGCATTTTGATTTTTTGATGTTTTTTGTTTCTCTAAAAAAATTTAGTGTGTTTTGCTTGAGTGCTTGATTGCTGAGTCTGGCGGTTTTGACAGTTTGATTCTCCCTTGTTGAGCTCAATTGCAAAACATTTATTTCCTCTTTTAGTGAAGAAGTCATAGTGAAAAAGAAATTGTGTGCAAGTTCAGTTTTGGATTTCTTGATTAGCATGGTCATTTCTCTTAAAGGTTTATGTTGAAAAATGAAGCTTGTAGCCTCTTTTAAATCAGTTTGCTTTAAGCTTCTTTATGTTTAGAATTACATTCGAACATACAAAAAGAAGCTAGTTATCTTGTCTTGTTTATGCATAGGAAAGGTTTATTCTTGGCTTGCATGAGTGATCTAGATAAGTAGACCTTTTTGTGTGATTGAGTAGATTTAGTTTTGATAAACATTGGAGGCTTCATTTTCTTTTCTTGATTCAAAGAGTTAGAGTCCTAATTGGTGAAAAGTTTTATGTTTGAAGAATTCTTTAAAGAATTGATTGTTAAGTCTTGTTTTGAGTTGGTGAAAGTAGCATTGAATTAGTGTGCTTTTGAAGGAAAAAGAAATGGTCTCTTCCCTACTCTAGATAGTTTTCATTGAAGAAAAGAAGTGCATCACATCTAGATTAAAATTTGAATTTTGAAAAAATACACCGCACAAAATTTGACTAACCATCCAATTAAAATAAACGATAGCTTTAGGCTAAAATTTTGTAGAAATTTGAGTGATAGGATAGAGACGTGTTCCGACGTCTTTAAACATAAGAGATGTCATTACATGCCTGCACTCCATCCCGGGGTCTAAGTGGTTCCTCCACGTATCGTTGGTATATAGAACGACCTTTCATGTACCCTTGAGGTATATCGAAAGGTACTTCACATACTCAATTGTATATCGGAGGGCCCCTTTCAAATGGTTTTGCATTAGACATCACTAATAGGGATTTGAACTCCCATGTACCTCGCATATATCGGGAGACCCTACTAGGATTCCCAAACCATCTAAGAAAATCCCTATGGCCTTCTTGTTGGAGCAATACACCGAGAATAACACTCGGGGAGCTACTACGCATGTGTCATCCAGGTAATCGAGTGTTCAGGCAAGGGACCTTGTCGTGTTTCACTTTGGACCTTGCGATATATCGCCAGTTTCGACAACTTGACAATCCTAGTGAGAGACCGGTTATATCCATCCCATCATGTCATTTAAGTCTGCTTGCAGCCTTAGCTTGCGTAGGTTTTGTGTGTGTGTGTCTTTCTTCTTTTTTGACCTAGGGTAGAAAAATTTAGCCATCACCCTGGCTGAGAAATTTGCGAGGCATTCTCGTAGATTGTAGGGTTTACCACCTGACTCTCCTCAGGACATGGAAGGACACAAAGGTGAAACCATGGAATGACCATCTTCTGTTGATGCTCGTATATAAAATACTTCAGCTACTGAAACTAGAGAAGATTTCTCTGTTTATGATAATCCTTTGGTCCAAATGCCTTTTGTGGCTAACCCACCCTTTCACTTTACGACGAAGGGTCAAGCCGGCTGATCCAACTGGATATTCAATCACCCACTTGATGAGGCCGTAGAAGTAGAATATGGTCCAAATGATCCTTTTTGGAGAACCTCTCTAGGACAGTCTATTGCTGATTATGGAACTACTACAATTGAACCGGAGCCGTCTATACTTTCCCCTTTAAGGAGATGCCTTGAGAATGCTAAGACAAATGAAGCATGTTTTCGAGATTCTATCGAGTATTTGCGCAAATGCGTAGAATATTTGAAAAATGCAAAAAAATCGAGGAGGAGAAGTATTTCTCCTCTTCCCAAACCTTCAAGAACAACTCCACTTGGGTATCATGCCCTGTCACCACCTCAAGTAGCTCTTCTTCTAGAGTCACCGACCCAGAATTTGGTTACTCAGAATCCAGTTCACACTCCAACTCCTAGTCAGAACCCATTTCAAACCCTCTCTCACAGTTAGAACTCCTGATCCATTTCAGCTTCTCCGATAGTTTCTACACGTGGGGGGAATTCCCCAGCACAAGTTCCATCATCTACCGGAGGGACTATTTCTACTATGGGGCAGAACTTACCTATAGTATCGTCAGCAGCAAACATTCCTCCCCCTAATACCACCACGGTTGTAGCTCTTGTTGGTCAGGGAGGATCCTCATGGGTCCAACCTACTGTTACTCCACTTTCTTGGGGATATACTTATCCCTAGAATCAACCACCTACGGTTCATCAAGCTTATCAACCAGCACCGTCAGTGGTATTCTATCCCGAAATTCCCTACCCTAGAAATGTGTTTGTCCCTTGGGGACAACCGAATTGGTCTAATGTACCATATTACGGAGGATCTTTCGTAAACACTATTAGAGGGTATGGTGGTCCACCCGGAGGACCCCCGAGAGGATCGAGAGAACCTAGAGGATCTAGAGGATCCAGAGGACCTGGTGGACCACCTGGAGGGCCAACATCTATAGGACCCCCACCTAGAGGCCCACCATCTAAAAGCCCACCACCTGGAGGACCACCACCTAGAGGACCATCTTATGGAGGTCCACCACCACCACCTCCTAGAGGACCACCCCTTAGAGGCCCACCTCCCTCGGGTGGCCCATTGTCTGGTGGACCTTCTAGTAACGAATAACCAAATCAGCTAGTTGCGGGGGCATCGTCTATCCCCATTTATCATTTTTCCTATGGTCCTACTGTTCCACAAATGCCATACCATTATTACCAATATCCTCGACCCAATCAACAATTTCCATTTCTGGCTACATTAAATCTACCAAATCTGTCCAGATTGATTAATGATCCTATACATCACAATCCCTCCTGGTCGGCCATTTCGGCCTAGTTACCTTCGGATATACCAAAGTTTGACTGCAAACCCGGTGAAGACCCTAAGAACCATGTGATGACTTTTCATCTATTGTGTTCATCAAATTCTCTGATGGACGGATCAATCCGTCAACGATTATTTCCGAGAACCCTCACAGGTGTTGCTGCAAAATGGTATATAGAGCTACCACAACACTCTTTCATGGATTTTAATGCTTTAGCAATGGCATTTCTAACTCATTTTCAACTACCAATCCGATATGAGACAACTACAGACCTGTTAACCTCGCTTCGATAAAGTACTTCAACACATATCTCTAATCACAACCATGAATGGAGACGAAGAAATAGGTTAATCAAGGCTCATGTTCCTGACCAGTTACTTGCTGATTGGTTCACAAAATATTTACTTTCCCCTATTGCTAGAGATGTTTCCATGCGAGGTGTTGTTACCAAGGTGCAAGCTATTAGCCACACTCAGTACTTAGAATTGGTTTATTCCCAATCAAGTAACATGTATGCTTTAATCCTGCATGCTCCTTATCCCACATCGGACCCGTCAAGACCTACAACTGAACCACCTCCAGAAGACATCCTTCATTCAGTTCAAACTCAAACGGCGGAAAAATCAACTAAGAAAAAAACCAACCCTCCACACCAGTTACCCAACCAGCACCACCCCCCAAACTGCACCCCCTCCTGTTGCTTTCGCCGAGGTAAATGCGGTTCAATCCGCTGAATCTTCTGGTGGAAAAAAGACAGGTAAAAACAAATCGAAAAAATCCGATAATCAAAGGGAAGGTAATAGACCACAAAATCCTAATTTTGATTCCAAAAATAAGAGAAAGGTAAAGTACCCCTGTCTAATCTGTGGAGGTGATCATTTCACCAAAGAATGTCCTCGTTAAGAGGAAATTAACAAGTTTTTAAAAGTTCACCCACCCCGACAGTTTTTACGGACCCTTTCCCTACCCAACAACAATTGATTGATCATCAATCGTTGCATGGGCCTTCTTCATCCATTGATGAGGTAAAAATGATGTCAAGTGAAACGATTAACCTAAATACAAGAGCACATAGTTATGACCCCCCTCCAAAGAAGAAACCCGATGAGGTTCCATATGAAAAACCTTCATCTTCCACCCCCCCTCCAAGCAATGGTCTTCACATCAAGAAACTTATGCCTGATACAAATGTTCGCCCACCCAAGAGTACACATCGTAAGTCCGTTATCAATCCTAATGCACTTGTTTCCCAATACTATAACATTGTAGAAGATTTGGCCCAGGCACCATGCATTATGTCAGCCCTAGAAGTACTCCAAACTTGTCCCACACAACGAAAAAACTTGCTAACAACACTTGGAGCCATGGATCCTGAGAATAGTAACATCATTGCTTTCAAACTGCATGACTTTACACCTAGTCTCTCACATTAGTTGGATTTCCAATTGTCTACCAAGGCCATTGGGAAGACTATCTGTCATACCGTATTGGACGAGGGAGCCTCTACTTCGGTCATGTCCCTGTCTTGTTGGAGAACCATTGGTTCTCCTAAGATTAATCGTTCACCTACTACACTCAAGGCCTTTAATGGTCGTGGATTTCAACCATATGGATTACTATCCTCTCTCCAGGTAGAATTTGGGGGGGGATCAGTTTCCATTCATATTGAAGTCGTTCATGCTCCTTTGGGTTACAACCCACTCCTAGGTCACAACTGTTTCTATGCTATGCAAGCTGTAGCATCGTCTGTCTTCCAGATTGTCCAGTTCCCATTCCAAGGAATGATTGTTACGATAGATCAATTAGATTTCATCACACCTAATTCTATTACAAATGATGTGAACAACATTCCACTTCTTACCACCCCCCAGTTTCGAAACATCGGAGTAGGCCTCATTAAAGACTCTTCTCTCATTGTAGCCTTTCCTTTATCAAATCCTCCTTCTGCCCCACATACCGCATCTATAAATATTATTTCTACCTCTATCTTAGACAAATTCAAATCTATTGTTGAACCAACATCACTTACTCCTTTTAAGGAAGTCTACAATGCCATTCAAACCACCAATGGCCCCACCATCAACGACCATTTTTTGGTGGCCTTCAATCCATATCACCTACCATATTGGCTAGACAACCCCCCCCCCCCCCTNCTTCTTTCCTTCCCCCTTTCCACATGGCAGAAGAGCAATTCACGGTTTCATCTAGATAGTCACGGACCCGCAATCCCCAACCCTCATCCATTGGGTTGAATCTGAGGGTAATTTATGCAGTATTACCAAAACCCATATGGTGGATATATTAGTGAAACCCGGTGTTTCAGAGATTATTCAGATAGGCCAGAATTCTTCACCTTTAGAGGTTCAGTCATATATGACCTTATTCAAGGAATTTAGAGATGTCTTTTCTTGGACTTATGAAGAAATGTCAGGGATTGATCCATCCAATGTTGTCCATTAGATTTAAACCTACCCTGGTGCCAAGCCAATTCGCCAAAAATTACGCCAGGTACATCCACGAAAAGCAACAGCCATTAAGAAGGAAGTTGAAAAACTTCTTAGGGCTAGTTTCATTTACCTCGTGCCCTTGACTGAATGGGTGTCCAATATAGTCCCTGTAAACAAAAAGCATGGCACTATTAGGGTTTGTATCGATTTTAGGGACTTGAATCGGGCTTGTCCAAAAGACAATTTCCCTACCCCTCACATCGATCAAATGATCGATAACTGTGCCGAAAGTGTCATCTTTTCATTCGTGGATGGATTTTCCGAATATAATCAGGTCAAAATTCTCCCTTCAGATCAACATAATACAACTTCCATATGCCTATGGGGGACCTTCTCCTACTGCAAACTCTAGTTTCGTTTAAAAAATGTTAGTGCTACATTTCAACGTGCCATGTCGTATGCTTTTCATGATATCAAACACGTTGTGGAGCCCTATCTCGATGACCTGCTTGCTCATTCCAAGCAGCGGGACCTTCATGTTGATCATCTTAGAGCTATTTTTCTTAGATGTTGTCATTTCAACATTCGTTTGAACCCCCACAAATGTGTTTTGTGTGTCGAAATTGGTCGATTGCTTGGCTTCATCGTGTCCAAGGATGGTATCCGTATTGACCCTTTAAAGATTGAATCCATCTTGGCTCTACCCGCTCCCACTAATGTAACTGAACTCAAAATTTTGCATGGGAAGGCAAAAATTTTACATCATTCCGTCTGTAACTATGCAAAAAAGACACACGAATTCATGCAGCTATTAAAACAAGACACTCCTTTTTTTTGGGATGACTTAGTGCAACATGCATTTAACAATCTTAAACATGATCTCACACATGCACCCATGTTACAACCACCCGATTATACAAGGGATTATTCTCTGTATGTGGCTGCATCCTTGTCGACCATTGGTATGGTCCTAGTTCAGGCTGATGAACACGACCAAGAACATGCGATCTACTACGCTAGTAAGAGTCTACTTGACTCTGAAACCCGGCACTCACATGTGGAAAAACTCGCTCTAGAGATGGTCATCGCGGTCCAAAAGTTTCATCATTACATCTTGCTCCACACAACTACAGTCTATGCAGATGCTAACCCCATGTATTATGTCTTGACTCGACAAGTACTTGGGGGCAAATACTCACGTTGGATTGTTATTCTCCAGGAATTCGAATTGGAATTTGCTAAAACCACTTCGAAGAAGTCACTTGTTTTTGCTAAGCTCATGTGTGAGCTTCCCCGTGTTACTAAAGAAAAAGAGCCCATCGATTCATTTCCATATGAATTTTTGTTTCTCATTTTTGTTTCCCATTCACTATATCCAAACTCAACGCTTTCAACTTAATGCCACTCGCAATGAACGTTGTCGCATCTGCCACTAGGCTAAGTATTACCTCATTTTAAATGATACCTTATATTGTCGTGGCATCGATTCTATATTACAATGTTGTCTCACCCACAAAGAAGTTGAAATCATCTTGAATGATTTCCACTACGGAGCTTGTGGCGGTCACCTCGCTGGGTTGGCTACTGCCCAGAGGATCTTACACACAGGGTATTTCTGGCCTTCGATTTTCAAAGACTGTATTGAAACTGTCAAGAAATGCTCGCCATGCCAAATGCTTACAACTAAGAAGCGCACCCATCCTGCTCCGCTCCATCCCGTCGTAGCATTTGGCCCTTTTGCAAAATGGGGCATAGACTTCATTCATTGTAGGCCTATCTCTATCGGGGGGCATGGATACATTATTGTGGTTGTGGACTACTTTACTAAATGGGTTGAGGCTATGCCCACATATGTTGAAGACGAAAAAACAACTGCGTTGTTCTTATTTAACCATATCATCGCTAGGTTCGGGATTGCTAGGCCATTGTGACCAACCATGGGTCACATTTCCAGAATAAGATGATGGAAGAACTGAGTACAAAATTAGGGTTTCGACACGATAACTATACGCCTTACTACCCTTAGGCTAATGGCCAGGTTGAAGCAATCAATAAATTTTTAAAAAGCATGCTTCAACGAATGGTAGGGCAAGCCAAATCAAATTGGCATTTGCAACTGTTTTCCGCACTTTGGGCCTACAGGACTACTGTGAAGACCTCTACTGGTTTCACACCATTTCAATTGGTGTACAGACTTGAGGCTACTCTCCCAATAGAATATGAAATTCCTTCTCTAAAGCTCGATGTGGAACTCTTGCCTAATACCACCATAGATGAAGAACGATTTATGTATTAGAATAAGCTTGATAAAAGCTGATGTGATGCTTCTTTAGCTAATGAGGCACACAAACGAAGATTGAAATCCCAATATGCCAGATTTGTTCAGCCCCGCTCTTTCAATGAAGGAGATCTGGTCTTGACTTATGACCAGAAACATGATAAGTTGGGGGCAGGTAAATTTGAATCTATGTGGCACAAACCTTACATTATCAATTGTGTCTTGGAAAAAGGTTCATATTAGTTATTGGACTACAATGGGATACCCTTAGGGGAGCCTCGCAATAGGCTCTACCTTAAAAGATGATATGCCTAGGTCATCTGGCATAGGCTCTTTTGTAAATACGGTTTATAGATTGTTGTGTGTCTTGTTTTGGAAAGTGTGTTTTTTTGTGATATAAGATGTGTTTTTCATGAACCCTACTTATGTGTGTCCTATGTTTAATGGACAGATTACCACTTTACCTGGATTTGCGAATGGTGCTAATCCTTACACGCTAAATCTTGCATCGATGGCTTCTGTACTGTACTCTCCTGCAGGTGATCTGGTGAGTCAGGGGGTGTTTTTTTAGGTCCCTCCACCAATAATCTCACAGAATATCAGGTAGTGATCGAATTGTTGACATAATCCCTAGCTAATGATGTAAGGGAGATTATGGTTTACCTAGATTCAGAACTAGTTGTTCAACAACTAAACCGAGTCTACACTATTTGGAACCCTCTACTCCTTCGTACATTCCGAAGGGTTAGGCTCTTAGAAAGGTATTTTGAGCAAGTCACGTATCAACACATTCCAAGACATTTGAATGATGTGGCAGATTCCCTTGTTAATTTTGTCCTAGATTGGTACATTGCTCATAATTAAAGTTCATATAACATAATAAAACATGTATTTGAATTCATAAGTAGGAGAACATTCACACATCACATTTTTTGCACACACGTCTGTAAATAAAAATTTTCATACATATATAAAAACTGTGAAGCTGAGATACAAAAATGGCCTAAAACATTGAGCTTTCAAAACCTCCAAAGTCTAGGACTATCATAGTTCAAAATATACATATACAAGGCAAAAAATGAAGCTTCGAAGCTTTCAGTATAAATACATATACAAAATGGTGGAAAGTCTCTGTGGACTAGTCATCATGGTGGTGCTCATGGTAGCACATAACGACCTAAGCCACTCTATGGAGTAGCCTAGCAAATTGTCCTGAGACTCCTGCAGTCTGATGCTGGTAGCGCCTGGGTAGGTCATCAGTGAAGACATCAGGAATCCCTATAGTCAAATGTTGCAGTTGTTGGCAGGGGTTTTGGTAAGTGAGTTGCACAGCGTCGCGGCAGTTGCGCAAGCTCATGCGGTACCACGCAAGGCCAGATCAGTGCGATGGGCAGAAGAATAACCGCTTTGAATATTTTATATATTATTTGACCAAGTTTTGTTGCAATAGGTCATTAGCAGTTAGAATTTAGTTAGAAGTGGACCCTCAATGTAAAGGCGCAAGCCTATTTATAGATCTAGTTTTGCAAGTAGATAGAGGGAGAGAAAAGGGCTCATGATCATCGTAGGAGAATCGCATCAGAGGATAATTATCGCATAAGGTCTAGTGCGATCTAGTTTTTGAATAATTTCCTATGTATCTGCGATTTATCTGGGTTTTCCTGATGTATGCAGTCTCCTGTTTTGGAGAAGAATTGTGTAATTTGGATCCTTTGCGCAAGATTAATATGATATGACAGTTGTTGCACAAATCTTTTATGTTATTACTGTTGCGATCTAATATGTTATGATGTTGCGACCTGTTTTGTTATGATGTTGTTGTGATTTAATCTCTTTCTGTTATATTGATGCGATCTATTTTAAAGTCTGTTACTTTCCATTGCACTATGAGTTGATATGTTTTACGAACAATGTTGCGGTATTAGCGATATTGTGACAACTGTATGATGCTGTGGAAATGAATCAATAATGTCTGCATAGATCTAGATGCACTCTACAAGTTGTGGAAATGACTTAACGTCGACAGTAAAGCTCTGGATCTAGCAGTTATGGTGTATCCCCGTCGGATCCTCATATCCTCCGTCTCCACTTCCGAAAACTCAGTTTTGACAGCTCTCCCTTGAACATCTTGGGTGAGACTTTGTTCGCTTCGCAGACGTTGCTGGGCAGCGTAAAACCTGTCTCGGCTGGTGGTCAGGGAGATTGCACTGGTTGGGCGTCAACATAGTGAGAACACATGTCGATGACGCTTTGTTGGTGGGTTTCGCCAACACCAGGTTCTCCTCAATATCTCTGAGCTCCTCATGAGCCTCAGAGCGATGAATCACCATGTCTCTAACTGCTACCCACCTCTCAATAGGCGACGCTCTGGCTAAACGGTCAGGTCTAATGTCTGCAAAAATCATTTTCACTTATCTCAACATTACAATATAAAAAATAAATAAAATTAAAAACACAATTGATAGCGTCTTTCTCACCTCTCTCATCCCACTCCTCTCTCTCGGGTAGTGGAAGCTCTAGGTCCTCGCGAAATTCTGCACCCTCGTAGGCATAATCCTCAATCATAAGTAACTGGTTCCTTAACCATTGAAAGAACACGGATCCATAGACTACTTTGGAACCCCTGCCACCATGACGGGCCATGACATAAACCCATCTGAGCATCCTAGGATCCTTAGCATCTAGCCTGCTCACGGCCACTCAAGTTCTCATGTGAGGCACCCTCAGTAGGATGAAAGACACTATCACATCTCCATAGACAAATTGTTTGAGCTACCCACATTTGCTCTTGTTGAACTGATCCTTCAGGATGTCTAGCATGCCCTCGCACCAGTCGAAGACTGTAGGTGTCATACACTCTAGGGCATATAGCATACATGCCCTAATGGCCAGGTGAGTGGATCTAGTCCTGACAACTTTCCCAATGGTATAGACTACTGTCCTCAAAGGACAGTCCACTATATAGGGAGCTTCTCGGATTGGGCATGCATCCCTAACAAACAGTATCTGTCAATCATGTCATCCAAGGAAAAATCACCACTCCGTGGGTCGGATAGAACCACTTGTCTCCCTCTCCGAGACATTCCAATCAAAAAGTATATTTCCTCAATATCAATGGTCAATATGTGGGTCTCGACCACAAAATGTTGTTGATCGGGGTCCCACATGTCGATGATATACTCCAAGATACATACATAGGCTCTCATTCCTAACACCTTGAAGTATTTGAGTAAACCCACAGTTCAAAAGGGCCTCTATAGTGGCAGGGTCACTGACAGCTTGGAAATCCTTTGTTTCATGCTCACGCTCCTTCCATATTACTATGGTGACAATATTTTGTGCACCTGCAAGACATTGTAAACACACATTAATACTCACATCATAGGTAAAGGAAGCATAAAAATTAAATTTTGATGGGTGAAATTGATGGGTTTTGGGTAAACCCTATCTACAGTGCTTTTTCTCTGTGTAGATAGAGAGCCCGACGCTCCTGCTGGCTGCGAACAGAGCACCTACGACGCCTTTGTCCCAGCACTGTAGAGCGTCGCTCTTAGGCACTCCTATCGGCTGTGGACAAAGCGCCTACGGCGCCCTTGTTCCAGCCCGACAGAGCGTCGTCGCTCTCCTCGACAGAAAAAATAATAATAACGTCGCCAAGTGCGAACTTTTGGTTTGAAAAAACGCCCAAAACCAACAAATTCCAGTAAAAAAAAATGATACCATGAAAACGAAGGGAAGGGTCTTGGCATTTACCTGTCTCAAGCGGCTCGAGAAACAACAGACCGTAGCACCCGAAATCACCAAATGAAGCTTTGCTCCTTTTGCTCCAACTCCACTTTCTCCAAATGGTAAAACAACAACGGTAAAAAAAAAATTACTATTTGCTTCTATTTATAGTAATTTTGGACATTTTCTATTATTATTTAATTAAAACAAATTTTAATTCCAAAGTTACATTAATATTATGGGTTTTATTATTTGTTTCATATAGTTTTATTGTGGAAATGGTCAAAATGGTACTAATATGTTTTTTAAAGCCTCTAGGTCAAATATATACAACTTGTGGGTATGCTTTAAGCTCTTTTTGTCTTTTTCATGCTTAGAGTAGAAATGAAAAAGTACCAGGCGTCTTTTACACTTTTCACATGCTCGTTAAACAACCAGTAAAAGAGTGTCAAGTCCACTTTTGTTGCTTTTTCAGACTCGTAAAAACTGGCTTATGAAAAAGAGAACCCATTATGGAGTTATATTTAAGCTCTCTTCAGTATCCTTAAAAACACAAAAATATTACCAAGCGAACTTGTTATGTTCATGCTTGTGAAAGTATCAGAATGATCGATTAGTCGGTGGTAGATTATCTCTTTTTTGGAGCGATTAGGGCTATTTATGAAAAAGGAACCCTGTGGTTGATATCAGCCACAAGAGTTCTATAAGCCATTATTTTAAACTTTTTTGGGTCTTAGGAACTAAATTGACGAAAAAGAACCTTTTTGGAGTCTCCTCGTGTCTTCATTCAGACTCTCTAAACATGAACCATACTGAGTTCACTTTCATCGAACTCATCAAATCAAACGATGAAGGACCCTTTCTGGGAATGAAACCTTCCTTTCTCAGGTTCGTAAAACATGTGAGAATGGACTCATCGCTTGATGAGTTACAACGAGTGTTTGTTACCCTCTTTGAACTCGTAAAAACAAAAAGTGGCACTCATCCTTCAAGATGGGGACATTAAGGGAAAGGGGAATGTTTTTCATTTGTATTTACGGCAGTTTACAGTCCACCTTTGAACATGGCACCCGTTTGCATTTACATATAAAAACAATTGGGTATTCCGCTTGTCTCTAAGTCGATCCACTTTTGTGAGTCACCTGACTCCTTTGAGTCAATTCAAAGAATGCTTTGTCATATTCCTTGCATTACAACTAGTTTCAATATTGTCAAGTCAATGCTGCCAAGTCACTTGTCGGGCCGCAAATTGTTCAAAGGATGTCTCTTCCAAAATTCAAATAATCAGTAACTATAACTTCTTACAAATTCGGTCATGTCTGAGTCAGTTTCATGGTTGTCTCATCACTTCAAAAATCAACTTTTGTTCCATGTTTCATTTCGATGATTGGGGAAACATCATGGCCCTCCTTTGATGAGTCTATTCCTGTCGACTTCAACTCATCCTCCAAGAATTAGCTTAGAAACCTAGCCAAGTACCTTGAAGCCTGCATGCCTCAATGGCAGGTTTCCTCGCTTTCAACAACAAGTTTTCATCAATGACCTCTTATTGGAAGATTCTATCAAGTGTTCAACTTCAAAACATTTATTCACACTTGGGAGAATGTACTGAGATACCTTTGGAATCATTGACATTAATGTTGATTTCCCTCACACTTGTTAACAGTATACATCAATGACTAATAATCAAGTGGTTTCTGCCATGTTCAACGTCAAGACATTTATTCACATGGCTAGAATCATATCAGTTGGGGATTGGAATGAAGACCCTCAACATTTAGGCATAATCAGCAGAATTGTTTATCCTCATGTTACGATGGAATGTTATTTCGAGTTATGAAATGGATCCACATTGTATGTTTGTTGGCTATGTCCATACTGGGTTCGGATAACATGGATCTACTTTGTATGTTCTATATCCATGTTCCACTCTCTATGTCATTTGATCATGGATCTACAGTGTATTCTTAGTAGCCATGACATGGTCATCATGGATCTGCAGTATATTGGTCCGCAACCATGGTTGAGTCAAATAAGTCAGTTATTGGTCTTATGTCAGTTGTGAAGCTCATCTCTCATTGCCTCTGATACCAGATTGATGTCTAGCAAAGTATTTCACCTATCACTTCCTTCTAGCCTCACACTTTGGGGGGCATTCAGTTGCACCTGAAAAATCCATGAGTGCCTGGTGACCCTTCGGAAAGCATAGCATGAGATTCCTTTGGTGAATTTTTTCCAACCCTAGGATGACCGAAGCCTTTTGTCAGTTATGACAGAGCGTCATCGGTGCTCTGTCCTGTGGAGTAGAAAGCATTGGCTCCTGTTTGTCTTTTTGCAATAGGCACCGTCGATGCTCTTCCTTTGTGATTAAAAAGCATCAACGTAGTTTCACCTTAATCCAAGTGTGTCAATCGACCTAAAACATGGAAAAAAAAATCTAGAAGCTTCCTTGAGAAAGCCTCTGTGGAGTTGGTTCCTACTAGCTAGGGAGAGGTGGCATCCGCCTTCCTCACCTGTTGGGATCACCTCCTATCCATTTACCAAGTGAATCTCATGTAATTTGACCTATAAATGAGGCCTTCATGGAGTGAGTTAGAGGAGGCCAAAGAAAGCACCCTTATGTTGTTGGACTGAGACCTGGTTTAGAGGCAAGATAGAGTGGGCTTATGTGTGAAGAGATTGTTGTAAGTGTGAAGGATTGTAGACATGTTGTAGAGGATCAAGCTAGCAACATCAAGGCTTTATGGTTGTAACTTTACTCTCTTTTATTATTAATACAAAAGTGTTCCTCTTTCCTGTATTTAATGTGTGTGGATATCAGTTAAATGTTGATAGATTCCTTGATCACTAACATAGATGATTAATTTGCCATGATACTCTCATCTCGTGCTTTTGTCTTTTGATCTCTTTTGCAGGTACTGAAGATTGCAAGAAGGACTTTGGAACAAAGACAAAAAGTACTCAGATTTGAGGTATGAGTTTAGTTTCATGTTGATTAAATTGATTATCTAGGGAAAGGATATGTTGTTGTGTTTCTTTTGTTCTACACTTGCATCATACAAGGTAGAGGAACAAGCGATATCCGCACCGGTTGAAGAATTCCTTGAAACAATCTCCCAGACACCATACTTCTTCAAGTAATATTTCATCTTGCTCCTCCAACAGAAATAATCTGCCATATCAAAAACTAGAACATCGGTGTTAGTCACCTTTGCTTGTCCTTCCATTGCATGTGTCCACAGATCTCCTTCAAGTTTGTTGGAATTATGCTGAAGGCCGACTCTGATACCAATTGTTAGACACAATGCCACACTAAGAGGGGGGGTGAATCAGTGTGTTCCCATTCTATACCAATTTCACTTTAAAACAACTTAAATAGAGATCATCAATAACTTAAAACCAAATGCATAATCATCAACCAATCAACTCATCATCACAATTTATAAGAGACACATCATAACATAAGTTTGTAATCTTTATTATATCTAATTTGATATGTTTACATGGAAATGCCACAACATTGGGATCTGCATCAACTTCAATTGATTCAAGAGCACCAACTCTTATTCCAAGACCTAGCTTGGTTTTTCTCATATCCAACTGAGAAAGGGTTTTCAAGGCCCAGCTTGCAATTACATACAAATTCCTGCCTTATTGTACTTCATCAACTATGTCATGTTACATTTCATCAACCTGTATATTGTTAACACATTTATGTCATTATTTCATAGCACATACCTCCTTAAGACTCAACAAAGAAAATTTAAGAACAATGCATATGTTGCTATTAAAAAAACAAATTTAAAAGATGGGGAGTTTTATTACTGCTTTTATTGTCCATGGTTTTCCTCAGCCTCTGTCTGTCCACATGTTCAATAAGATGTCCACCCCATTCTTCACCACAGCAGATCTACATCCTTCACTCTTTGAAATTGTTACCTTATTAATCCCTGAAAGACATAGAAGAGAATTTAAAAGAAATTCGCTTGGACTATCTTAACCTTTAGTGGTTTCCTCGGGACATACTCCCAAATTCAAAGAAGATATAACTTACAATTTCCTTCACTAATCGGACCAAAATAACAAAGCTAAAAATACACCACCGAATTTTTCAAATTGTTGCTACACACCTCCACTGCGGTTGCTTCAGTTCCGAGCACAATCCATCCACCGAATTTTTCAAATGGCTACTACACACCTCCACTGTGATTGCTTCAGTTCATAGCACAATCCATCCACCGAATTTTTCAAATGGATGCTACACACCTCCACTGTAGCTGCTTAAGTTCAAAGCACAATCCATCCACCAAATTTTGCAAATGGCTGCTACACACCTCCGTTGTGGTTGCTTCAGTTTAGAGCATAATCCATCCACCAAAATTTTCAAATGGTTGCTACACACCTCCACTACGTCTGCTTCAGTTCAGAGCACAATCCATCCACTGAATTTTTCAAATGGCTTCTACACACCTCCACTGCGGCTGCTTCAATTCAGAGCACATTCCATCGACCAGATTTTCAAATGGTTGCTACACACCTCCACTGTGTCTACTTCAGTTCAGAGCACACTCCATCCACCGAATTTTCAAATTGATGCCACATACCTCCACTACGACTGCTTCAGTTCATCGCACACTCCATCCACCGAATTTTGACTTATTAAAAAATTCACTTCCTCTTTATAAACAAATCATATCTCGACAACTCGACTTATGTGGACATTGATGTGCAAGGTAAGCATTGAAAAATTTTGCTTGGAAAATCTGTGATTTCATGAGCTTGATGTGGTAATGGAAGTGTCACATGCCCCAATTTGCAAAAATAATTTAATGTTATTTGAGGAACATTGTGTTATATTTTATGCTAAGTTTGTAATTAATGACCCAGTGGGGTCAAGAATAATTAATGTAATTCAAAATATTTTATTTAAAATAAATAAATGATGAGACAATAGCTTAGGCAAGCTGTTAAAAGAGTGTTTACTGGTCAATTAGTGGAGGAGATTGGGTGGAGAGTACATTGACAAGTGGCAACATCCTCAAACTACTTCCAACTGTTGCAAGTGGAAACTTCCCTATATTTGTTGTCATGATTCCCCAAGAAAGTGGAATCAAAGCAGGTGGCTCATTAAATGAAAACTGACCCAGAAGACCTAGGCATATCTATAAAATTTCCCATTGAAGACAACCGAGGCTGCTCATTTTAGAGGTGATCATTCAGGGTGAATGAATTTACTCAAGAGAAATTCAATGGAGGGGATTACTGGAGTGAGTTTGAGGGGTTAACTGTTGATACTGAACTTATTGCAGCTTTTAGGCTGAATTTCATACTGTTGTGAGCAGATTTAAATTACTGAGGTAATTGGACCAGTCAGAGGACAGAGGTCTTAAAGTTATATTCTCCACCCAGTTCTCTGCCAAGAAGACCAGGAACAAGCTCAAGGGTCCTGAGGAAGCGTTGTCTGAGCGCTCTCCAGGAGTTTGGTTGGGAGGAACAGCCTCCTTAAGTTGTTGTCGTCTTATCATTGACAGGTTCTATTTGTCTTTATGCTATTATATTTATTTACTGTCTGAAGTAAAATGTTTATTAGTTTCTAATTATAGGCGTGTTAGTATTTTAGGGTTTATGAAGAAAGGTGTAACTGTGTAATGTCAGACTTGGTAAATTACAGATTATGATTAGAAATAGAAATGAATATGCAAAATGAGAAACAGATAGAATTAGAATTTCCATACTGCATTTTTCCACGCCTGACTCAGGTAGTACTCTAGTACAGCTGGGTGTTTAGGTGAATAAGATGATTCTTTTACTTTAATGAAAACTGTAACTAGATTTTACTTAGTTTGCTAATGATTTCTACTGTAAAGAAGTATTAAATATTGTCTGCATTTATTTACTTTAGTTATAAACTAAAAGATAGGTATGTAAAAGAATAGTAATAATATTATTATAGAAATAATTCTAGTATTAGTATTCTTTATAAAATATAGAGATTACAGTTTAATAATTATACATAAGTATAGTAAATAGGCTAACATCTAAAAACAGGTAAAAGAATTTGTAAAACATTCTTATAACATTGAATTCGAGACACTGTGTGTCTCTGTCTAAGACAGAAGGATTCTACTATAATCTATTTAAAACCACGGAAGTTACTGAAAGATAAATATATTCTATTTACAAGTATGCAGCATTAAACCCTAATTCTTCTTAGCTGAGAATTAAAAAAAACTGTAAAAATCATTAAGGAAATTATTAAATAAACAGAGCTATTATCGAACTATTATCTGTAAATAATGTTATTATCTATTATCTATTATCAAATAGAGCTAACAATTCACTAAGTACAAATATTGCTATTATCGAACTATAGGGTTTATATATTAATTAACCCTTTGACCCAAACAGAATAAAATATTACTCTTAAAACACAATAATCTTTTCCCTTAAACTGTGCATTGAAAATCCTTATAAATACAGGGTAATAATTTAAATTATTAAATGAGCAACTTATTCAAAACAGAATTTAATACTCAAAATTTATATAAACAATTTGCAAACACATAATCAAATATTAAGGAATGGCTTATAGCCTTTGAAATTAAAGGGTCGAGGCTCAGGCCTGTTAACAAACCAACTATGAAAATATATATATATATATATAAATCCAATAGTAACCATTTTTTTTTACTGACAGGTTAAAACCTTAAAACATTTACAAATCCTGACTGTTCCACGGTCTTTCTTCACCTACAAAATCCATGGTAAAAATTAAAATAAACTAGACAGAGGTCGATAGCATCAACGAGTTAGAACTGAGCTCTATCATTTAAAAAAAAAGCAATCACATTGTTCAGGCCACAAGGCTGAAAACACAAGATAAAAACCATTTTACATCACGGCTTCCAGAGCCTTTTTCATCCTGCATGAAATACCCTTTAAGGGTTTCTAAAAACATTGAAAGGTAATAACAAGCCTTGAAACATAACTAACAGAGAACCGAGGCCGTACTTTTCAACCACTGGAACCACTTCCAACGACCAAAACCGCATGCAGGAAGAACCCTCGATGGAACCAGGGCTTACCGGTTGGATGCCCATGAAAGGACTGAAGTGTGAGCTCGTTTCCACCTACAGTATTGGAGCTGGTAGCAGGAACCTGCAAGTTCCAAACCAAATCATTTCAATTACTTGTTTGCATAAAAGTGTAAAGCCCTCGGAAGAAAAACAAATGAAAAACCGAGTTTGGGTAAGTATTTACCTGTTAAACTTGGAGTCGAAACTGAGAAGAGATGGCCACACCAGGTCACGTTGGCACCGAACCGAAAGGCAAGAAACCTTGAAGTCACCTCTGCGAAGGAGAAAGCAAGAAAACCGACTCAAGTATACAAATGTAGAAGCTATATGTGAACAATTGTAGGATTGAGACAAGTACATTCTTTGGGCCACAATGAAAAGCTAACAACCACACTCGCGCTGTAACTTTCAACACTCAGAGAGACCAAACCATCAACGACTTCTCCCAACAGTCACAGGGCAAGCGAAATTCCAAAGGTTTGAAGGTAGTTACAGGCCTCTCATGGCCTCGAGCCTTTAGCTCGGCCAACACAAGGAGGAACCCACAGTTTTCAATGCAAATGAATAAGGGTTTCGAGGTTTTAAGTCAACAGTTGAGTGGATGCAAACAGTCCACGTGCCCTTCCAATAATTTCAACAAGTGTGGGTCGAAACCTATAGTCAGCGCTGCAATCAACAATTTCGAATTATCAAACCAACAATCATTCCAAAACTATGTAACATATGATTGCCAATGATATATACATTATGCCATGAAGATTTCCAAAGTATAGGTCCTAAACCATTACTTATAATACGAAGTATTATAGATTATTTTTCCAAGTTTTAATAATTTCCTTTTTATTCATTTACTAAAACTTTGTATAAAGATCATGCAAAGACCACTAATCAGTTTGCATTAAGTCTTAGTCATAGCTAAAGGTGCATTCCAGTTGTAAATGGAAGATGCATATGAAAGTAAATAAGAGAACATCCTTAGTTAATGAAAAGACCTAGGTTAAGGTAAAATAATATGCACCGTT
Source organism: Pseudotsuga menziesii (assembly GCA_001517045.1). NCBI lineage: Eukaryota > Viridiplantae > Streptophyta > Pinopsida > Pinales > Pinaceae > Pseudotsuga > Pseudotsuga menziesii. Next base: position 298,947 of record LPNX010053196.1, read on the forward strand.
GGATATTAAGTCATAGGAGTTTCGAGTAACTCTTATACAACAAAAGTAGGTTGGGATGATGATTTAGGAACTACTAAGTAGTTCATGTCTAAAATTCTAAACAACCATTGTTAAATCTAAATTTGATAAACATAGGTAACTTGATCATTCTTTAAGAGAAGGACTTCTAGTGAGTCGTGAAGCAAGAATAGCTGCAAGAACACTAAACAGTTTGAAGTAAACTTAAGCCAAAACCATGATCTCTATTCTCTCTATGGGAATCTATAAATAACCAGTACTGTAAACACAAGAAAACCAAACCATATTCTTTAGATTTGCAGAGGATAATCTTCATGCGATTAAAGGAACTTTGGTTAATACTTGTTCTAGCCAATTTAAACCCTTGTTTAGGTTTGATAAAAAGTTATTAAATGGTGTTAGCTATAAATACAACTATGAATTTATAACTATGGAAAAAGAATTGACTTTACCTTCCTGTAGACAAACAGCTTATTTAACCTTCTCTTAAACTAGCATCTTAACATGCTAGGAACGTAATTTGCTCGACGTAATTTAAAATAACACCTACTGATCTTACGCTTACCTGCTAAATCTGTAAGGAACCAGCAGTCCAATTGAGTTAGTAGAACGCTAAGTAATCCTCAATCTCAAACAAGAATTCTTACCTACTTGACAAAAGTAAATCATAAGTATATCTAGTAGCAGCTTAATGCAAGTCCTTTTCTAACTCTGATAAAATTAAAGTTGTTAAGTCATTAATAGTACTAACAAAGGTGTTTAAGATTACATCCATTAGTTTACAAATTATTTTAATGAAACAATACCATGATCTTTTATAAACTATTTCATTTTCCGCTAACCGTTAGCAGTTACTTACCTGCAACTTTAGACATTTTATGTCAATTTAAAAATTTTAATTTTTTACGAAATTTCCGGTTATTACAGGAAGTTTTCAAACGTCGTCTTCCCACATATTTCAAGAGAAAAGTTCAACACCTTTCTCCACAAATAATCTATCATGAGAACCCAATGTGCCACCAAGGGGATGCAGTCACTTATTCCTTTTACCAAATTATGAGCTTGTGGAACAATCTCTTACCAATAAACAAATGTTGATACCTAGGCGAGACATGACGAATGAATATCCATGTCAACCATATGTGACCAAGGTGGATCAAGAGGAGCCAAATAAAATTATATCGATTATGCATCAAGCTGAATAAAATGACCACATGTATGGGTCATTTGAGCTTGATAGATGATGAATCTTCAAATGTTAGGATTTGATATTTCCATCTTTGACCCTTCTGGTATCAAAAACTACTATGATACTAGCAGAACATCAAAGGACCCTACCACTCCATATCAACCTCTGCCACCTCATTACCGTTGACATCATCAATGGTGTATCATCACATCATCCAGCCCATGATCTCATGGAGCATCATCAACAACAATAAGCAAAAATAAATTAAAGAGCATAAAGGAGTGAGTAGTAATGGTATGAATATATTAACAGAAAGCAATTGAAATACAATGCAACATGAATGATCCACCTAGTTAAGATTGATTAAGATTGCATATACTAAAACCATCTTTTATAGTCTTTGCTTTGTTCACGAATCATAATATTCTTGTAATAATCTTTGTGCAAATTGTTTTAATCAATAAGTAGATCTCGGTATCCTTGTTGCTATGTTGTCAAACCACACTAATCACACAAAACAAAATTAAACAAGAAATGCATAATAAAATAGAACAACAATACAAAAATAAAATACAATATAATAAACTAGCTAGCATGCAATGCATACTCAGGTCAGGGGCCCCTCCTAAATGAGCATGCATTGCAGTAAAACCACAATGTCTAACTCACAATGTGCAACAATAAAGTCTTTATATTATTATCAACAAGATGTTCCAACAAATGAGTACAAAGAGAGATTAACTCTACATGTTGATACTCTTCCCCTTCCAAAGCACTCCCTCGTCTGGTTAATCCCCCTTAATTATATAGATTATAATACACAGGGAAGAGTGATTCAAGGAATTTGTCGAATCCCTCATCGTTTGAACCTCACTACAACCAACTATTTCTTAATTTAGAATTGAGGATACAAGGTGTTTTGTTGTTAAAAATAGAGAAAGCCAATGTTAACAAGATAGCTTTGAATCCCCTGTTTTGGACTTCACAATGAATCTCAATGTCTTGGTACTAAATACAACCAACAATTGAGAGATTTGAATTTAAAATAGTTTAATAATAGAATTACTTGTGATAAGTGCATAATATAAAATATATTCAAATTCCCTCCCTATTCATATCAAACTTAGAATGATGCATTGGAACACATAGGTTTCTTTGCCACAATCTTCATGCATAATCGCTTAACCATCACTCAATTTGATATGCACTGGAGGTTTTTTATTTGGGTGTTGAATGAAAGTTTGACTGTGAGCTGGTATCTTCCTCATTTAACCTATAGCTGATTGGATATGAATCAAACCAATTGGAAAGATCTAGATATAAAACCCATGTTCCTGATTTGGATTTGAAGTATCACACTTATGATTTTGAATGATTCTGCTACAAGTTCATGAAATTGGTTACGAGAATACATTTTGATAATACAAACATATTTCAATTTCTAAATTTATTAAAAATAAGAATTCTATAACATATTGGCAATGGTTTATCTTTGGGTGAATAAGTGTTGAAATCATGGACACTACAATGGCAAGATTGGTAAAATGGTGAATATGGAGGAAAACGAGGAGGGTGTACAAAAATGTGTCAAAAAATATGTCAAAACTAGAGCCCAACAACGAGGAGGAGTATTGAGCAAGGTATGTCCAATCACAACTGATTTTATCACATATGCATGTGTGTGAGTGTTGAGTGGTGGCCTCCCACACCCAATACAAGGGGCATGGATAGCAAGAACCACTTCTCTAATGGGAGGGAGGCCTTGTAGCCTCAAGGAATGTTGATATGGTCATCAATTCACTATGATTCTTCTATAAGGAAAGGAACTTTAGTGAATTGTGCAAAGATAAACAATTACAACTGACAAATGCAACAGTATGATGGCGAATATAACAAATGCAAAATTGTGCAGGTGTGTGTCTTTCAAAGTTGCATGAATTGTTGATTATGATATATATTCTCAATTACATGGTGTTCTTTGTAATTTAAAGAAACAATGATGTGATCCTATTGACTTATCGTCCTTCCTCTTATTATGGTAACTAGGTTTTCCAATAGCTCACTTGTCAGATGACTCTGAACCCACCGAAGATGGCTAGTGAAGGTGTGAATAGAGCCATTATAATTAGTGGTATTGGGGCTACGTTTTGAAAAGACCATCAACACATCCAACACCAAACAAAATTTGATCAAGGTGCAAATGCATCCCACAAATGTCACCTGGTGATGATCATAGACTTTGGCCACTGAGATACCTACCTTAAGCGCGGATAAGTGTTTTGGCCTCAAATGATCAAGTATTGTCTTTATAAAGAGCTGGGAGGCTAAATGGATAGAACAAAAACAACTTAGCATTAGCTTTAATGTCCTTGGGCATTGTTCCTTCTTATTTGAGTTCTTCACACTTGGTATAGTAGGATTTAAATCCCCCTACAAAACAACAACAACTGTTGCTTTGCGTGAAAAAATATTGAGGGGCATTATTTAGATGCCTAACCCAACAATCATAATTTAAACTACAATTGTCTTGTGACCTCTTGACAAAGGAATTAAGTCAGTTCATGATTAAGTTGTTGATTGATTTTTAAAATGGTATAATTTGAATTAAGGTGTGACAAGGGAGTGCTCAAATCTCTTACTTCTTTTAATTCATTGAGATCACTTTATGAGTGCATGATGAGGAAGATACTCAAATGATAGGAATCTTTAGGTCCCTTCGGTGTGTGCTTCAAGTGGCAAAACACATGTGTAATTAAATGTTTCAAATAAACTTATAATTAAATTAGAATCAAATAATAGGAAAGATATGTGAACACGCTATGGGTTCTTACTCCTTTTAGGTGGATTTCATGATTCCAAGGAACAATTTAAAATGAAACATGCAAAGGGAGGTATTTCACTCTCTTAGCCCTTTATGGTTCATCAAGATCGTTTTATGGGCACAAGGTAAAGATCATACTAGTATTTAATGAGAAATTTTAGGTTCATCGTTTATATGAAGCATGGAATAATCTAAATTGCTTTTGAAAATATATCTGCAAGTGACAAGTGTTTAAATCAATGCAAGTTTATCCAAATTGCCTAGTCTAATAATTCCTTTTACCTTTGGAAGCAATCAATAAATATGTAATCTAATCTTGTAAAGGCTAGAAGGTTGTTGACAACTTTTAGAGATCAAATCCTGAAAAAGAAAGATGCAAAATGTTTACACCTCCTACTTAAACTAGGTGTTCTAATGACCAACATAGCAAAATAGATTGTAGTTGTTTTGTGAATTCTTTAGAAAATGTGGTCAAACATGTAGATTGCAATTGTAAGGATAATAAACTTCAAAAATTAAATCTTGTTATAGTCACATGGGTCGCAATGCGTATAGTCGAGCAATCGCATGGGTTGTAGGTTACAATAGTTGCATAGAAAAGTGGTGTGACAAGTTAATTGTGTCTATTTAGTTATTGCATGGTATCAAGACAATGTTGACCGTGCAAGGATGTGGCATGGCACATTGATTGTGATGGTTGGGCGATAATGCAACTATCAAAGAGAAATCCACGTGAGTTAGCTTGGAATAAAGACCGAGTACCGCATGGGCAAAAAAAGTGGAAGAAAATGACCTTTAGATTGGGAAACTCAATGGTCAAGGGGAATATTAGCAAGGTAGTGATATTGCAACAAACCCCAAGAGACAACCTATAAATAAGGAATTGAGTAAAAACATAAAGTGGAGTTGCTAATTCTATTGTGGGAAAAATGGCTCAATGGTGAGCCAAATCTTGTTTTCATGTAGTTTGCAAACAAGAGAACACATCATGAGTGGGTTAGTGTGACAAATATTATTGTGTTAAAGCAACAAAATAAGTAAAAACAAGCATAAGGGTTGCTTCAAGAACTAAAGTTGCAAAATGTCATAAAAACAAAGAAAAGATATAAGCTTCAACCAAGTTGCATATGTCCATTGGAAAAACATGTATATAATGGTATAAACTTAAGGAATATAGCTTCCAAGGGCCAACCAACATCCATTTTGGGAAGGGTCCTTTAATCTCTCGAACTGCTCTCACACTAACTTAGAATGATGAAGGAAAACACTTGCTTTTTAGAGAAAGAAGACAAGGGAGATTGAAATGTTAATGAATGGTAAGAATGTGAGTAAAAGAGAGGGCATCCAACCAAATTATTGCACATACTCTTGCTTTAGATTTCTCTTATGGAATGCATGCCCATGGATTCCTTTTATATCCAAAATGGATGTCTTCAAAGAACTAGTTCAACCAGTGAATACTTCTCTTCAAGAAGTGGCTTCTCAAGAAATAGGACGCAACAAATAAATTCCCAAGTACTTTGGTATATGAAGTTAATTCAAACCTCTTGGAGCCCAAATGCAGTTGGGGAGACTTAAATGCACTGCATACTCATAAAGTCCAAGTCTTTGCATAGTTACAGAGATATTGAAGGATATTGATGATGTCTTTCAATAAGAGACGCAGAAATATCGTTGATGTGCAAAATTTAAACAATAGCATTGAAGTCTGAATGGGCCTAATGGTTAGGAACATTTGTTTCCTCCTAGGAGGTCATAGGTTCAAATCCAAAGGGAAGTAGGGTATGTATACCTCTTTAGACTTTAGGAGTTAAATCATTGTGTAGAGGGGGGTCCCTTGTCCCACAAGGAAGGGGGTTTCATACACCAAACAGTGTCTTGTTTGGCACTGACCTTAAAAATAGTTTATTATTATTATTATTTACACCGAAAGCTTTTCCCATATGGAGACGTAGTCTCAGAATATTCCTCGTCTCCCTATCCATTCACACTTCGACATGTGTCGCATCGGATTAGCCAATGGATCATGGACAAGTGTTGTGCTGATCAATCAGAATTTTTTGGTCCTGATTCTACAATCTCGAATGGCGAAATTCTGTCTCGTAGTTCACTAGTGTCCTCTGTGTTACGGCCATTACTGTACGTGACTAGATTGATGAATTTAATGGTAGTTGCGGGTCGTTCTTTGGAGTTGGTGTTTAGCTAGTGCATTTTATTTGGTTCAACGATTCTACCATCTCCATAGGCGAACTTCTGTCCCGTAGACTGCTCGTGTCCTGTGTGTTACGGTCGTTGCTGCAAGTGAATGGATTGATGGATTGGTTGCCAATTGTGGGTCATTCTTTGCAGTTGTCATTTACTGTGTTTTCCTGACAGATGGTTTGCGTGTATTCTCTACTCTTCCATTTGTTGTCCTACACTACCGGTCCAGGCGATTTTTTATACAGGATTTTACTGTTCTTGCCCACCGTTTATTTATCTCGATTCGGAAAACTCATTATCGATGATTTTACAGAGTTTCACTTCACCATTTTTTTGGGGTTTAGTAGATGCTATTCTAGACGAGTTTGTTGTCTTTACGCTCACAATTTGGTTGAGCTTCTGTTTTACTGGCGCTTCATTGAATTGAATACAGTTTGCCCATGTCACTTTATCCACTACCATTAATGTTTCATCAATGCATTGTTGCTCAATTAATGCAAGAAAGCTTGTCATATGATTTAGACATGGGTCAATATCTTCATCTTTGCTCAGCTTATGGCGATCTTCAAAATCATGTTACAATACTGCAATTGCCACATTTGATGTTGCACCACCTTTGCTTTGCGCATATAAACAGACCTTCAGGTAACCACATATTGATTTTGGTGCGCTTCATTTACACTTCACAGTTTGCAGTTTCTTTAAATTTGTAGCTATTCCTTTAGTCTGCCTGTATTTTTTGAAGATTCATTTAGTCTGATTATAAGATGGTCAAACACCCCTGCTTTGTTTTCTTGTTATTGTTGCTTTATCTGATTATTAGTTATTAATTTATTTTCTTTTGCAGCTTGCAGTTTCTTTAAATTTACAAGTATTCCTTTAGTATACTTAAATTTTTTGAATATTCATTTAGTCTGATTATGAGATGATCAAACACCCTTGGTTTGTTTTGTTGTTATTGTTGCTTTGACTAAAAGAGAATGACATAATCCTTGCTTTGTTTTAGTTCAACCAAAGAAACCAAGGGTGTTCCATGAGATGGTCAAACACCCTAATTAGTTGTTTATGTATTGCTTTTCTCTAATTAGAAACATAACCTTTCTAATGGTGGGTGATATCCTGTACATTGGAAGTATGAAACTACAAGAAAGTGGTACTATAAGAGAGTAAAAAGTTACAGTTTACAATTTCTAGTTTCTTTAAATTTACAGGACACCAGCGGTCCTGTAAACAGTTATATTATCGATGGAAGAGTAGAGAATACCTATGGTCCATAGTTATATTACACTATTTTGCAATGTAAACTAGGCTAAACTGGACTAAATAGTAGACTGGAGTTTTACAAGCACGTTCAAAACAGTTGAATCCTGCCGCTGTCACCGACGATTGTTTTTCGTCTAAATTTCTTTCACAAAAGCAGTATTTAGTTTTCGGCTTTTTGTCTTGTGGATTGATTTAGGATTTTTATTGTGTGTTTCCACAACCCGTAACCCATAATTTACCCTATTTTGTATGCCCCCATCCCGCATTTTTGTAATCTCGCATCCCGCAATTCCAGAATATTCTACTTTTGCCTTTGCGCTTTCGGTTTTTTACCATGTAGTTTATTTTTACATTTTTGTTTTGTGTTTTCGCAACCTACATTTTGCGGGATTGCGCAATACCGAAAGGGAAAAAAAACTTCTCTATTTTGTAATCACGCATCCCGCATTTTTGTAATCGTGCATCCCGCTATTTTGTAATCCCGCACCCCGCAATTGCGGGATGCGGGCTGCGGGATGAGGGTGGTGAATGAAATATTATTTAGTAATCACGTACCCCGCATCCCGCATCCTGCATTTGCGGGATGCGGGTTGCGGGATAGTGAATTATATATTAATCTATGTACTATATGAAGAAGACTAAATGAATACAATTAAGAATTAAAATATTTATAGTGAAAATTGAAAGACGACACAAAAAAATCTATTAATGTTTATTTCAAATTTTGAACAACTACCATAGAATCAATCTCGACAGTGCTTGTCTCATGCTCATAGGTAGAGATAAAAAAACATAGATCTTGGTACACCCCAAATCTCAATATTCCCCCTTGGTGTAAGTTCAACCGGAAGGATTAAAAAAAAAATGGTGTCATATCTGCAAGTATATTTTGTCATTGGATCACATGAATATGTGACATTAAGATTTATTTTTCTTGCCCTGTTTCATTTCAGAGGAAAAAAAAACTGTCACACTATGGAGAGTAAGCTAACTGAAGATTCTATATCACTCTTGCTGCATGGTGATGTCAACATTTGCCTATTGGTACAAGTCTCCTCGTTAAACCAAGTGAACTCACTGAACTCATCATCTATTCAGTTCCGAATTTCTATCTCAGACGGGCTTCACAAGCATGAGATATTACTTCCAACTATATATAGTAGTCTTGTAGAAACTGGACAACTCAAAGAAGGATCTATAATCAAACTTACCAAGTGTACATCGAACATTGTACATAGTGTAACGTATGTTTAATTTCCATTTTGTCTTTGTCCACTTAATCATTTTCACACTGTTCATGCATCCAAGGTTTTTATATCCTATTCAACTCTAACATACTTCTTCTCACAAGACTATCGCATTGCTTGCACTCGAAGTTGTCACCGTGGATGCAACTTTTATTGGAGATCCTGCACCTTACCACTTACATGTAACTTCTCCCTTGCAGAGTTGTTCCTCTGTTCCAGTGAATCCTAGATCAGTAGATGATAACCCTGCCTTGGTTGCATCAACTATTGCATTCACGTCACTAACATGTTCTAGCAAAGTATGGAACATTCAAGGTCGAGTTATTGCCAAGACAAAGCTACATGAATATGGAAACCAACGAGGGTCTTGAAAAATCTTTGGATTTGACATTGTTAATGCTTCACACGATGAAGTACATATATATGCAATCAATGAATTGGAACTCTATTGTATGAATAAATACATATAGGAATAGTGTACATAGTATCAAATGGCACAGTGAAAGCATCCAATCCAATTTTCAACCATTTGAAAAGCCATAATGAGATTTTCCTAGGTTCCTCCTCAACCATCCAACCATGCTTAAATGAATACCCCTTAATACCTTTTTTTTCTTTAACTTTAAAACTATTCATGAGATACAAACTATACCTGTCAATTCCATGGTGGACCTTGTTGGCCTTGTAATTTCAGTTTCTCCAACATCCACAATATGAAAACGAGATGGTGTTGAGACTGTTAGGTGCATTATTGGACTCTGTGACATGTCAGGCTATAGCATTGGCATAACACTTTGGGGTGACCATTGCCAAATTGAAGGAGCTGAACTTGCCAACCTCCGTGGTTTACCTACGCCTCCAGCTGTAGCAATCAAAGGTGGTCGCGTTACAGGATTTAATGGAAAAACTGTTGGAACTATTTCCAACACTACTGTTTTTATAAACCCAGATATTGAACAAACTTCAATTCTCCAAAACTGGTTTCATGAAAATGGATTTCGTTCAGCATCACCATTGTTGAGCCGAAAGTTCAATGCCTCTCACTCTGGTTCTCGTAAAGTCACTACCATCAATGACCTGCAAACTCTTCAATCGTCTGAAAAAGCTATTTGGTACTCTCTTGTAGCAACCATCACAAATGTTAACATGGATTACTTTTATTTTCTTGCATGCCCTCTTTTTGTTGACGGAATACAATGCATGAAAAATATTGCTCAGAAAGTTCGAGACATTTGGCATTGTGCTAATTGTAATGGAGAGTTTCTTGAATGTGACTACAGATATATACTAAAGGTTGACTTGGAAGATGTTACCAGATCCATTCATGGTGTGATAGCATTTAATGATGATGCAAACCAACTCATGGGAATTTCTACAAAAGATCTGTGTCTTCTCTCAACTGAAACAACATCACTTGATGAAATAGTGTAGAGGCTCTGCAACAAAAAATTACTTCTTACTCTTTCAGTTAAAACAGAGACCTTCTAAGGAGTGGCACGCCTAAAAGTTGTAATTGTCATGGTTGAAAACACATAAACAACAATTTCAGATGGACACATAAATATATACGTTTTTTCAACTTGGTACTTAACCATTCTTCATTGTTTATAATGAATGCTTTCAATTCTCAATTTTAACTTGTTGTTTCATTGTTCAACATAGTAGGGTGTTTTTTTTACTCTCTTATAGTACCACTTTCTTGCAGTTTCATACTTCCAATGTACAGGCTATCACCCACCATTTCTTATGCAAAGTGGTGAAAAAACCTATATGGTAGTTTTTAAATACAATACTATTTTGCTCTCTTTTTTTATAAAATGCACAACTTTGTTCTCTTGTTTTGGGCACAACTTTTGATTACCCTGTACATAACAATAATTACAGTTACTTTTTTTTCATATATACTTTCTCACACTACACTTTGTTCTTCTATAATTTTTTTTTTTATACAATTATCAAGTTACAACTTGAAAAACAAAATTTACTCTAGTTATATTATTTTAAGCTACATTCTTACTTCCCCATATGCAATGAATTAACATTTGTTTTTTATCTTTTGCTTTTAAGCTACACTTTCTTTGTATGACCAAATACATATAGGAATAGTGTACATAGTATCAAATGGCACAGTGAAAGCATCCAATCCAATTTTCAACCATTTGAAAAGCCATAATGAGATTTTCCTAGATTCCTCCTCAACCATCCAACCATGCTTAAATGAATACCCCTTAATACCTTTTTTTTGCTTTAACTTTAAAACTATTCATGAGATACAAACTATACCTGTCAATTCCATGGTGGACATTGTTGGCCTTGTAATTTCAATTTCTCCAACATCCACAATACAAAAACAAGATGGTGTTGAGACTGTTAGGCGCACTATTGGACTCCGTGGCATGTCAGGCTATAGTATTGACATAACACTTTGGGGTGACCATTGCCAAATTGAAGGAGCCAAACTTGCCAACCTCCGTGGTTTACCTACGCCTCCAACTGTAGCAATCAAAGGTGGCCGCGTTACAGAATTTAATGGAAAAACTATTGGAACTATTTCCAACACTACTGTTTTTATCACGTATTTATAAACCCAGATATTGAACAAACTTCAATTCTCCAAAACTGGTTTCATGAAAATGGATTTCATTCAGCATCACCATCATTGAGCCGAAAGTTCAATGCCTCTCACTCTAGTTCTCGTAAAGTCACTACCATCAATGACCTGCAAACTCTTCAATCGTCTGAAAAAGCTATTTGGTACTCTCTTGTAGCAACCATCACAAATGTTAACATGGATTACTTTTATTTTCTTGCATGCCCTCTTTTTGTTGACGGAATACAATGCATGAAAAATATTGCTCAGAAAGTTCGAGACATTTGGCATTGTGCTAATTGTAATGGAGAGTTTCTTGAATGTGACTACAGATATATACTAAAGGTTGACTTGGAAGATGTTACCAGATCCATTCATGGTGTGATAGCATTTAATGATGATGCAAACCAACTCATGGGAATTTCTACAAAAGATCTGTGTCTTCTCTCAACTGAAACAACATCACTTGATGAAATAGTGTAGAGGATCTGCAACAAAAAATTACTTCTTACTTTTTCAGTTAAAACAGAGACCTTCTAAGGAGTGGCACGCCTAAAAGTTGTAATTGTCATGGTTGAAAACACATAAACAACAATTTCAGATGGACACATAAATATATACGTTTTTTCAACTTGGTACTTAACCATTCTTCATTGTTTATAATGAATGCTTTCAATTCTCAATTTTAACTTGTTGTTTCATTGTTCAACATAGTAGGGTATTTTATTTACTCTCTTATAGTACCACTTTCTTACAGTTTCATACTTCCAATGTACAGGCTATCACCCACCATTTCTTATGCAAAGTGGTGAAAAAACCTATATGGTAGTTTTTAAATACAATCCTATTTTGCTATCTTATTTTTTTTTAAATGCACAACTTTGTTCTCTTGTTTCTGGGCACGACTTTTTATTACCCTATACATAACAATAATTACAGTTACTTTTTTTTCATATATACTTTCTCACACTACACTTTGTTCTTCTATAATTCTGTTTTCTTACAATTATCAAGTTACAATTTGAAAAACAAAATTTACTCCAATTATATTATTTTAAGCTACATTCTTACTTCCCCATATGCAATAAATTAACAATTTTTTATCTTTTGCTTTATATACACATACTTTCCAATTAATACATGTACAAAATGTGTCCCTGCCAACAATCAAAGCTTCTAGGTGTTTAACAATTTTACAATTATCTTGTAGGAATTATGACAGATCATGACAAGGAAGAAGCCAATGCACGAAGAAGAGTTCTATATGCACAAAACATAGATAAAAACAACAAGAAACAACGTCTTCTTTATAGGGCTGCTCGTATGCGTGTGGATATGTCTTCTTCAAATTCTCTTGCAGAACCTGTCGACTCAGCTTCACTTCCATCTCATGTACCAAATCCATTGAATAACCACCTCAATGATGCACATCAACGATTTCGTTAAAAAAATGATCAACTAGCTGATATGCATGTTTGCTTGATTTGCAAAGAATGTTACCCTAGTATTGTAACAAAAATGTTCCATGAAGCATACACTTGTTCACGTTGTATTCTAGAACGAAAAGGGCATTGATTTTCATTGGAAAACAATATGAATCCGAGAAACCAACCAACTGTCCTTGCAATACTTACACAAGTTGAAGAAATGCTCATTAGTCATGCTAACCCCATATTGCAAGTGACACATGCTCGTGGTGGTCAATATAAATACTCTGGTCATATTATTTGCTTCCCCCAACACATTTCCAACGTTGCCACATACCTACCACATTTAGTATCAGAACTTGACATCCTCGTTGTTCGGAAATGCAATTCTATAAACAAACCATATGAACTGTTTGTTAGTCGAACACATGTTCTTGCTGCCCTTCAATTCAAAATGGCAAACGACCCATGCTACAAGGATGTACAAATCAACCCAATTGCATTATCTTCTTTTCCACTTGTTTCAACTAACATTTCACCTTTGATTCCGCATCTTAATATCAATGCTACATTATCTCATTCGTAAAGCTTGTTCTATATAGAGCAACCACCAAATTCATTTGAACCCTATGAATTGCAATCCTCGTCATTTATTTCAACACAAACCAATGCTAGAACTGAGGTTGAATAAATTAGACAGTTGTTACACATACCAAATATCCCACTACCACCTTCCATTGATTTCCCCCCTATAGAAATGTCCCCTATCAATGAATACAACACAGAAGGCCTTCTTTCCATGGCTTTTCCAACTTTGTTTCCCACAGGTACATCAATGTTATTACAACCATGCATTCATCAAGTTGATATGCACGAATATGCACTTCACCTTATTCGCTGTCATGACAACAAATTTTCCCAACATCCTCGCTTCCGATACTACATATACAATCTAATTATGTGTCATTGAAGTAATAGAACTGCCTCTATTTTTGTCAAAAAAAAATCTTGAAGATACACTACCTCCGACAGTACATGAGCTTGTCAACCAATTGCAAGACATGCCAAATGATACAATTGGTGAGAGGGTCGCAATATTTGGGTCTTCATTACATGGAACATGATCATATTGGAACAAAAGTAGAGCTGAACTGACAAATATGATCAATCAACAAGGTACACCGACATTCTTCTTCACCCTTAGTGAAGCTGACACAAAATGGCCAGATTTGCATGCTCTAATGCCTGGTAAAGGTCCTAATGATTCAACTCAAGATTATCACTGGAAGGTTCACAACATCATATCAAATCCACATATTTTTTTTTTTTTACAAAAACGGTTATATTAATATAAAAGAAACAGCTTAAATACGCTGATCAAAAGTACATAGATTCGCTAAAACTCCCCATCCTTAGGCTTTAAGGGGGTAATTCCAGACTTATCTTAGAATTAACCATGAGTTCGTAGCATCCTATATCTTTGCTTTTATTAACTGCTTTGTCCGCCCTCATATTGAGCTCCCTGAGAACATGGAAGAATTCAATCTTCTTGAACCTTTTGATCATATATCTGATTCTTTTTAACATTCTTTCCAACCTCTCATTTTTACCCCTTCTTCCTTCGCTCACTGCTTGGATAAGTAGCCTTGAATCGCCGATAACCACAACTTCATCCGCCCCTAAATTGTACACCTGCATAAGGCCTTGCCATAGCCCATATGCTTCTGCCATATTGTTAGTATCCTGCCCTATGTTCCAGGCGAATTTGATTTCCACTTTCCCTATATGGTTTACGACCACTCCTCCTCCTCCTGCTTTCCCCGGGTTCCCTTTTGAAGCTACGTCAAAGAACAACTTGAATATCTTTCTTTCTCTTAACCAGTTTTCAAATTGGGTTTTATCCATTCTGATTTCCCAATCCTCCAAATATTTGATGGCTGTACTTTTATTTTCCTGAATATTGAGACTATGCATCCATTTTTTCTCTTTTTCTGTCAGTTCAGCTTTATTGCCCGGAATTTTGATGTTTCTCACCACCTCACCGAGGAACGCATTGATTTTGACAATTACCTTCCACGCTGGTTGACTTTTATTTTGAAAAATTCTCTGGTTTCTCTCTAGCCAAATGCACCAGCAAACAATTTTGGATAATTTCAGCCAGCAGGCTCTCACACCGTTTTTTTTGCCCAGCTCGCCTTTGTACATTTTTTCCCAGCTTATGAAAAATTCTTGGTTACTTCCATTCCATTGAAATCCAACTTCTTCATTTATCATTACTCCCTTCCAAATTGAGACAGAATAAGAACAGTTAAAAAAGAGATGGGAAATAGATTCAGAGTTTACCGCACAGAGAGGACATCTGAAAGGGCCTGATATCCCCCTCTTCTCCAGGTTCTCGCCTGTCAGCAGTCTTTGATGAAGCATTGTCCAAGTGAAGACATCGATTTTGGGCAGCGCCTTATTTTTCCAATTATGCTTCCAAATTACAGGGTTCGTTGGAACATTGTAAGAGGCTGCGTACACATTGTAACCTTCAGCTGTTGAATAGTTGCCGGTTCGGTTGCCCCAGCCACGTTTATCTTTGAAGGAGAGTGAAATTGGTGCACTCCCGGCCAGGTGGTTGAACAGCTTCAATTTATCCATCTCCAACGCTTCTGGACAGTCCGGTATTGCCCATGATACCCAGCGATTAGGCTGATTTGGCTCCCAATTTGATATACTCCACAACGATGACAGTCCTCTCGATTCCATCCAGATTTGCAATCGTGGCAGGCATGGTGGAAGATTGCCAAGGATCGAATCCTTCCAGAAATTTATATCTTTTCCGTTGCCCGGGCTCCAGCATAATTTATCAATAAATTGAGGCAGCGATTTTTTACACAGGCTGAAGACCGGTGATCCCTTTGTCTTCACGTGATTTCCTTCCAGACATCTAAGCTTTGGACCAGGGAAGTATTTAGCTTTGAGAGCTCGACTACACCAGGATAGCTTAGGATTTAGTAAGTTCCAGAGTAATTTGGCCCCAATGGCCAAATTTTGACAGTGGAGGTCCCGGATTTGGAGTCCTCCCTCATTTCTGGACAGCTTGACGGTTTTCCATCTAACCAGAGCATACTTTTTGCTTCCTCCGTTGTTCCCTCCATTCCAGAGAAAGGATTTCAGCATTACCTCAATTTGATTTATGATTTTGCCCGGAGCTAGAAGCAGAGAGCATTGGTAGAGCAAGAAGCTGTTCAGGACAGCTTTGATTAGGACAACTTTCCCAGCTAAATTTAGCCATATAGTCCCCCAACCTGAAATTTTATTTTTTATCTTGTCCACTATGGGATTCCAGTCCGAGGATTTGGATTTTGTTTTGACAATAGGTACCCCAAGGTATTTGAAAGAGTCCCAACTTACCACTCCGTTGATATTTAGGATTCGAGTTATGTCTGACATTTCTCTCGGATTGATGTTCCAGCCAAAGATCTGGCTCTTCATTAGATTAATTTTGCTTCCGGAGGCCTGGCAATAGCGGTTCAATTCTACTTTGAATCTACGAGCTATGATCTGGCTAGCGCCTCCCATTAAGATAGTGTCATCAACGAACTGAGAGTGGTTCATGTCTTTGACTCCTCTGGCCAGCCTTATGCCTGGCAGCTCCTGCTCTAGTCTAGCATGTTCCAGTTGGAAACTGAGTACTGAGGCCTGAATGGCATAAAGAAGGGGTGAGAGCGGGCATCCTTGCCTTAGGCCTCTCGTGGCTTGGAAAAAGGAGGCAGCTCTTCCATTAATGAGGGGGGCAATCCAAGGCTTGCTTATGCAGGCCTTGACCCACGAAACAAATTTGGGAGCAAAGCCGAATCTCAGCAATACCTGAAGGAGAAATGGATGGCTGACTCTATCGAAAGTGTTTGCCAGGTCTAATTTTACCGCCATTCCTTTGTCTCTATTCTACAAGCTGGAGTGTATGGCTTCTTGTACTAAAATGACATTATCCCATATTTTCCTTCCTTTTATAAATCCACCTTGGTTTTCCGGGATGATGTCAGGCAGAATGAGCTTTAGTCTGGTAGCCATAATCTTGGTGATGATTTTATACCCTATGTTGCACAGTGAGATTGGCCGGAACCTGTCAAAGGTTTTAGCCTCTTTCTCCTTTGGAATGAGGACCAAGAAAGCTGAATTTGTGCTTCCTCCGATCTTAGTGCAGGTCTGAGACTTTCGGATCATTTTAAGTAAATCATTTTTCACAATGTCCCAGCAAATAGTTATAAAATTTACATTGAACCCGTCTGGCCCTGGTGATTTGTCCTCCTCCATAGAATCGACAGTTTCTTTTATCTCCTTCAGCGTGATGAGTTGGTTCAGGTGGTCGTTGTCTTTATTCTTTATTAAATTTGGAACGAGGTTCAGCAGCTGGTCATCGCTGGGGGTGGACTAAGCAGTGAGCAAGTCGCTGAAATAGGCAGTTGCTTCAGCTTTGATTTTGTCAAATTGAGTAATTATCTTGTCATTAACCTGAATTTCACGGACGTTATTGTGATTCTTTCTGATCTCTGTCAATTTGTGAAAAAAGCTTGTATTTTTATCCCCGTCCCTTAACCATTTACACTTTGATTTGATGCGCCACCATTCGGCCTCTTCTCTGCATGCCGCGTGAAGATTCAACTGCAGGTTGGTCTCTTTTTGAATGTCATGGACAGTCACGCCTTTATCCTCCATTTCAGCCTGGTGTATTTCCAACTCGAGAGCGGCTTGGAGCTTGGCCGAATTTGGGTTAGGGAGCGACTTGGCCCATTTCTTCAAAGATTTTTTTAACCTCTTCAGCTTTTCCTCCCATACAAAGAAGGCTGAGCCGGTTACCGGATGGGCCCAAGAATCAGCTACAATCTGAAGGAATTCATCTCGGTTGGCCCATAAGGAATTAAATCTAAACGGGATGGGGCCCAGATTTTGATTTTGCCTCATTTCCAAAAGGATGGGCTTGTGGTTAGAGCCACCGAAGGGGAGGATTTTAGAGGTAATAATCAAGCCTAGCAGAAGGAAGTTATCTTGAATCAAGAATCGGTCAAGTCTGGCCGCAATGTGCCCTGGCCCAAACCTCCTATTGGTCCAAGTGTATTTCCCTGTAGAAGGCTTGACATCAATGAGGTCCCAGGTCGAAATGATGTCTTCCACAATGTCTTTGAACGGGTCTGAGGTGCTTCATCCCCCTCTTTTTTCATTCTGGTTAAGAATGAGATTCAGATCCCCTGCCAATATGACATTACCCTGCAAATTATTTCGTTCTTCCCGGAGAAGATTCCAGCAGTTCAACTTTTCGGAATGAGAATTAGGTGCATATAAGTTAATTATACTTACAAGAGAGGTAGTGTCTTTTTGCTTCAGCACAGTGAGGATCCAATGAGTACTGTTTTTGGTGGCCATAAGTTCGAATTTCCTTTCATCCCAGAGGGTTCCAATACCCCCAGATGCTCCTCTGGAGCTTAAAGCAGCAGCTCCTTTTTTTTCCAAAATTTTTTGTTGGTTTGGAGGAAAGTATTCTCCTCCATCTTTGTTTCCTGAATCATTAGGATGTCCGGTTGGTGTAGCGATATTAGATCTAGCATAGCTTATTCCTTACCTTTACTACCGAGCCCCCTGCAATTCCAGGAAATAGCCTTCATTATTTACTTTTGGAAGCCGAAGGCATCCCTTTCGAGGCATGCCCTTGCTGGCGGGTGTTTCTTGGTTTTTTCAGCATCTTTTCCAGTGTTAGCTGGGATCCTTGCAGCTTGTCCTTGTATGTTGCTTGATCCCGTTCTTCTTTCCTAGATTTCCTTCCTTTTGTTTTAGCTTGTCTTGGGGTTATTATTTCGATTTCCCCTTCTTCCTCTTCTTCCTCTTCCGAATCCAGTTCTTCGTCAGATTTTCCCTGACTTTCTCCTTCTATAGTTTCCGCCGTGTCTTCCTCATTGTCTCTCCCCTGGTCTGGGACGGCTGATTCAGGTTCTTTGCTCTTTTCATGGCTAGATCTGTCTTCTGTTTCTATGGATTCCTCCCTTACTTCCTCTGTTTCTATAGCTCTTGGAGATTCTAGGGATTTACCAGATAGACCGCTCCCCTCGCCTTTCTTGGGGCCCCCTCCTGATTGAGTTTTAGATCTGGCTCTGTTCACCCTATGCCACCCTTCCCCCTTCTCCTGCTGGCTTTCCGGAGTTTTAGGACAGTTTCGGATGAAGTGCCCGTACTCATGGCAGCCTCTGCACTTGAAGGGGAGTTGTTCATAGTCCAATTTCTGAATGTGGGACCAGTTTCCCACCGTGAGGTTTATAGCTTCTGGTAATCCGGCTTCTAGGTCGACCTCCACACATATACGGGCACAAGCATATTGGTCCTTTGGGCTGGCCATGTCAATATATTTCCCCAGTGCATCCCCAATAGCCTGAAGGGATTTGGGATTCCAGCAGTGCATGGGTAGATTGGGCAGTCTGACCCAGACAGGAACAGCTTTGGGGGTATCGGCTTCCGGATCGAAGTCCGGCGACCAACCATTAAGGTAGAGACCTTGCGGCCCCATGAAGTAGGGCCCGTTCCTAAAGATTAAATCTTTATCGTCTTTCGATTGGAAGTCAAAGAGGAAGTATCCCCTTCCAATGGCATAGGAGGCCACGTCTTTGGAAATCAACGGTCGCCAATTCCTTTGGACCCAGCTATCGGTAGTTTTGGGAGAGGACCACAGCCCTGTGAACTGCCCGATCAAGGCTCGGTCGGCCAGAGATAGGCCTACCCGGATCGTTTCTTCCGGAGGAAGGGCTACCACCGGTACGTCTTCTATTCGCTTGACAAATTTCGGCAATACTTTTGTGCTTGATCGCTTAGCATGGTTAATAAGCCTAGCGAAGGCTTCAGAGCTAGAGGGTTGGCCTACCTCCTCCACCATCTTAAAGCCCTACCCACTCCGGGCCAACTTCAGATCATGGGTTCAGGACTCAGAGTCTCCACTGCTTCCGGCAGCTCCACCGATTTGATCATCAGCTGCGGCTCAGAGACGATCTCCTGGAAGCCTGAATGCTCAGGGCGTGCTAGTTCAGCAGCCCTCGCCTTCCTCGAAGGCAACGCCCACGCCTTCAAACGCCCTCGATGGCAACGCCCTCGCCTGCACCAAACTTCAGAATCTCTCTCGTCACAAGGGAATAGTATCTTGGTATCAAATCCACATATTACATCACAATACATGCACAATAGATTCAAAACATTTCTTGAAGAGGTGCTTCAAAAAGGTTTTCATATAACCGATTATTGGTGCAGGTATTATACCATCTATTCCTTCCTATTTTTCTCTATCTATTTTTTAGTTTATACAATTTATTTATAATATATGATTTTTCCTCCCATCTAGATATGAATGGCAACATAGAGGATCCACACACATTCATGGTTTTATTTGGTTAGCAAATGCACCAAATATGGACACGTTATATTGGGAAGACGATGTTCCAGTTGAAGCTGCAAAAAACTTTTTTGACACACATGTGATAGCTTGGAATCCTCGTAATTCCCAGTTGTCCACATCTGAGTCACACCGTTCTACTACAAACGATCCATGCAGTCTTGCATCACCATCGATATTTGCATTGAACTACTCAGTTGACTATGAAGAACTTGTCAATTTTGTTCAAAGGCACACCAAATGTTCAGAGTCAACTACCCCCTCGCAAAAAAGGAAAATATGTTCAATGTCGCTATGGTTTTCCATATGAGCTGCAAGCTACGTCTTCGCTATTCCTTGATCCAAATGGACATAAAACCTACAATCCTGCAAGAAATGATCCTCTTCTAAATATTCACAACCCTACCATGCTTTCAATATGGAGGGCTAATGTTGATTGCCAACTTGTTCTTTGTAAACATGTTGTTCTCAAATACATTTCAAAGTATGCATCAAAAGTAGATCCAAAATCAAAAACCTACCATGCCATTCTCTCTCGCTTTGCACATGTTGCACTAAGTGAGAGCCCCGTTCTTCAGCCAATCAAACAATTTCTTGCACAAATAGTTGCAGAAAGAGACATTAGTGTACAAGAGACGTGTCACATGCTGCAAAAACTTCCTCTTGTTCTTTGTAGCCGTCACTTGTTTTCCCTAAACATGAGCCAAACTGTCTTCTGCTATGTTTCTAATGACACTAATAACACCCCTGCAATGCCCCCCTTCATTTTTGCTTACATGCAAAGACCCATTTCTCTTGAGCATCCAACTCTACTTGAAGCTGCTCGTTGTTGGTCTTTCTCACCTAATAGGAAAAAAAATCCATGGAAACAAAACTTGCGTGACAAAATTGATAGAGTCTATCTACATTTCACTTCCATTCCTCCCTCTGATTCTTCATCTTTTGAACCGTTTTGTTGGAGTGAACTTCTTCTATACAAACCTTTTCGGCCTATCCCTCATGATATTGGAACCACAACTTTTGAAATTATTTCTCATTGGCATCAGATTAAAGGCACATATGATGTGTGGCATATTGAACGTACAGAAGAAGAACCCTCTACACCTATATCCGATGGTTCAAACTTTGATGCTATTACGTTTCTGTTGCCCCATACCATGGATGAATGGGAACTTCTAGCTCAAATGAGACCAGACAATAACATCCAAGTTAATGACCTTGAAATGCCTGGCCATTGTGAATTTGACAAAAATCACAATTGGTCACATAACAATATATGCACCCAATTGCATGAGACAACAACATCATTCATTGAGGTCAATCGCTTGTCCATTGAACTACATGAAGATATCCCGTCCTTCTCCAATTTTCCTAATTCCTTGTTGCCCACACAACGCATAGCCTTTGATCTTGTCATGTCCAATTATAGTAACACTACATATGCTCAACCACTAAAATTGGTGATTCAAGGTATTGCAGGAACCGGAAAATCTTACCTCATATCTTGCCTCAAATTTGCACTTCAAACTGCATCTGAACAAAATGCCTTCCCACTTCTTCTCCTTGCTCCAACTAGTGTTGCTACTTTTAACATACATGCATCTACAATACATTCTGCTCTTCGAATACCCATTGGTGAAATGCACCCTCTTGAAGGACAATCCCTTTAAAAACTTCAAGAAGAACTTCGCCATATTTGCTATATTCTCATAGATGAAATGAGATTTATTGGTCCAAAAATGTTGACTCAAATTGATGCATGCTTACGTCAGGCTTTCCCCTTGCAATGTATAATCCCATTTGGTGGTTGTTCCATAATTCTTCTTGGTGACTTTGGACAATTACCTCCTGTAAAAGACATCCCCATGTATGCAGGCTCATCTGTTGGAACTACTCTTTGGCATACATTTGATACTTTTATCATGCTTGAAACAATTTTTCGACAAGCCGGAAATAGTGCTTCTCAAACTGCCTTTCGAGAACTCTTGCTATTAGCTGGAATATTTCACCTCCTGTGAACAGCAAGGTGTTCCACTGGTCTGAATGGTTCAGATCCAAAACAAATAGAGGACAGAGGTTGAAGACTTTCCCTAGACGTTGTAGATATCTGGAATACAAGGCTTTGATAGTCCACCTATGTACCTGCAATCAAGCTCAACATGAAACAGATCAAAGCAACCAGAATATGATCTACTAATCTATGCTAGTGACTAAGGAATCTAGCAACATATATGCGGAATCATAACAACAACAACATATGTGGGACATAAATCAACTTGCATTAATGAAATATGAAGAATTTTACAACCAAGCCTTAGTGTTGACATGCATCTCCATGAAACCAAATTCTCATCCCCAAAAGCTTCGACTTTAGCTCTCTATGCTCTCTCCAAATGATCTTCGGCCAAGGATCAATCCAACAACATAACAATACCTTCAATGTTCTCCCCTCAACCATGGCTATGAGCTCATATTTATAGGGCTTTAATGGATAGAGTAGGTTGAGAAATTAGAGGGTGAGGTGGCCTCTAAGATCCTAGGATGAGGGATCTCGAGCTCAACCAACCCACAACAGTAGGGATAAGGGAGGACACGAGGCTTATCATCTAGAAGCCTCGAGAAACTTCTCTTTTTCCCTTTTTACCCAGGGTACCGCTTATGGACCAAGGGCAACAAGCGGTGGCACCGCTTATGGGCAACAGATGATGGGCGGTGCAAACAAGGGTACCGCTCCTGGATAAAGGGG
This sequence comes from Pseudotsuga menziesii, assembly GCA_001517045.1. Lineage (NCBI taxonomy): Eukaryota > Viridiplantae > Streptophyta > Pinopsida > Pinales > Pinaceae > Pseudotsuga > Pseudotsuga menziesii. The sequence continues at coordinate 321,864 of LPNX010053196.1, forward strand.
CATGCGCGGTGTTGGGAATTTTCATGTAAGATTGATGAAAAACCATTTAGTTTCCACTCTAGAAGCTGGGATTTAGGGCAAGTAGGTATGTCAAATGTCTTATCACATGATGGTGACAGGATTTTGGTATAACAAGATTCCCCCCAAAGCATGAGTCTTAGAGGGATACGATAAACGAGAGCTTTGAGAACAAGTCGTTGCCAGGAGATGAAAATGTCAGCTCGATCGGAGCATGTTGTCAAGTAGGCATCTGTAGTACATCAGTATGTTGACTCATAGACACAAGTAACCAAACTCATAGCTGCAGACCGATACAAGGCAAATCTATGAGTGGAATAAACAAGCATGGCTACTAGATTATAGCGTAGCTCCATGTGATAAAGGACTCAAACTTGGACATAGCTACCAGACATACAGACGCAAATTTGAGCATAGCCATGACCATACAAATGTGGATCCATGCTAGATATACAAAACTCCATCGCAACCTAGGGAAAAGCAATGAGCACTTTTAAACATATACCCAGGGTCTTCGTTTTGTCTTCCACAAATTACGATTCTATCCATGTGATTACAATGATCTGAAGTCAAACATGGTAGAAACCACTTGATTACCGGTCAATGATGTGAACTGTTAATAAGTGTAAGGGAGATCACCATTAATGTCAATGACTCCCAAGGTAACCTAGTACAATCTACTGAGTGTGAATAGATGTCCTGGTGTCGAACACCTAGTTGATTCTATCGATCAAAGGTCAATGATGCGAACCTATGTCGAGAGCAAGAGGATCTGTCGATAAGGCATACAGATCTCATCGTACTAAACATTGTTTCTAAGACTATTTCCCGAATGATGAGACGATGTTGACAGGAATAGTCTCGTCGAAGGAGGGCCATGATGAGTCCCACATCGACGACACGAAACTCGGAACATAGTTCTGGAATGATGCGAATGTAGTAACCATATGACTGACTCAAAGATACTGACACAAAGACTATGTAGACTGCAGAGGTAAGACTTCTTCAAATCCCCTTTGAACATCGTGCGGCACGACAAAAAGACTTGGCATCATGATTAAACAGGACAGATATACAATGCGACAGTGGACAATGCATTCTTTTGAAAGACTCAAAGGATTGACATGACTCATGAAAGTGGATTGTCGCAGAGATTAGCTAAATACCCAATTGACTGACATGATTGTGCAAACAAGTGCCATGTTCAAAGGTAACGACAAACAACTGCCATTATTTACAAGATGATTCCCTCCCCATTTCCCCCATTATGATTGATGAGCGCCTCTTTTCGATTTTACGAGTTCAAAGAGGGTAACAAACACTCAATATAGCTTGTCGGAAGACAAGTCCAAACTCATATGTTTTACGAACTTGAGAGAGGAGGGGTTTGATCCCAAAACAGGTCTCTCAATGTTTAATTTAATGAGTCCACTGAGAGAAAACTCAATATCATTCATGTTTAGAGAGTCTGAACGAATACAGAAGAAGACTCCAAAGGGGTCCTTTTTCGTATGATTTAGTCTCTAAGGCCCGGAAAAGTATAAAACCATACCTTAGAGAACTCTTATAGTCATGATTGGCTGGAGTGATCCTTTTTCGTAAATAGTCCTATCCGAACTGAAAAAGAAATAACCTATCGTCGGAAGGACGACTCTTCAAATACTTTAACGAGCATGAAGAAGACAAGATCGCTCGATGATCTTTTCGTATTTAGGGAGCCTAAAAAGAATTTAAAGAGAACTCCATTAGAATTTTTCATGTTTGAATCCAGAGCATGAAAAACGAAAAGTAAGCTCAACACCATCTTACTGTTTTTAACGAGCTCGAAGATCAATTGAAAGAATGCTCAAGGATTGGTTTCATTTTTACACAATCTTGAAACCAATGGGTAAACTATGCTTTAATGGTATACAGAGGTTGGAATCTTGCCCCCAGCATGATTGCTAGCGAAGCTTACCCCTAACATGGTTGCCAGGGGATCGACATGCCCCCAAGCTTTGTTTCATCTAACGATTCTTCTTCCATGCTCAACCTAAAAAACCTGGTTACTAATGTGAAAATGTTCACCAGGGGCGTAGGAAGAACGAGAAACGGGCATGTGAAAAGAAGGTTCAAGTTCTAACACTAAACTGAAGACTTGACTCAAGGGAAGGGGATTAGTTCCATTTTTACGCAAGCTTGAAACAGAAGGTAACTATGCTTGGAACATGGTTTCATTTTTATGCAAGCTTGAAACCAAAAGGTAAACTATGCTTAAGGAAATCCATTTCATTTTTTAACGAGCTTGACATAGAATGGGAACTTTGCTCACGGAAAACTGACATGATGGTCAGGTGTTGTTTCATTTTTTAATGAGCTTGACACAGAATGGGAACTTTGCTCAGGACATGGTTTCATTTTTATGCAATCTTGATACCAGAAGGGTAAACTATGCTTAAGGAGTGGTTTTATTTTTTAACGAGCTTGAAACCAAAAGGTAAACTATGCTCGTAAACCTGCTCCTACCGAACATGATATCTAGAGGTTGGCAGGTTGCCCCCATTTCACAAAAGCTACCGGTCTTAGCTCCATTATGATGTCCATAGACTAGAGCCCTGCCCCCCATTTTACCTATGATGGGGAAAAGCTAACTAGAAGGGGAAAGAGCCACAAGAACATGCGGCACATTCAGGGCAGTCTAATTACTAGGAGTAATGTGATGGTCAGGTGTAACAAAGGAAAGCTGATCAATGGTCACAATCTTCCCATCATGGGGAAAATGCATAACTCTAAAGAGTGTGGACACAACAACCTTCATGGCATAAACATAATCGCATCCAAGGAGAAGATTGAAATCTAAGGGACCTTGGACCACCATAACATCAATACAGACAGTTTTCCCTCCTAATGTAATAGGGAAATAAGGAAGGGTCCCTAAAGGTGTAGTAGGTCTTCGATTAAAAGCCAGTATCTGATTGATGGATGGCACAAGTTGAGGAGAACCTAAAGCTTGCCAAGCAATTGAGGATAGAATACTAACAGAAGCCCCTTCATCAACAATAGTGTGAAGTATCTGCCTAGCAATAACATTCACAACTATCTGGAAAGGAACACTCGAATGAAGACGAGACTCTGTTAGGTTACTCTAGTCAAAGGAAATAACCTCACTACTCGGAGAGGGTTCTGTCGAAACAGACAAAATTTCCTCTTGTCGAGAACAATCAGAACAAAGCATAAGAACTTTAGCAGGTTTCAGTTCATTCTCTACTGGAAGAGAAGAACAAGACGAAGATTTGGTCAAAAAGACTACTTCAATCTTAACACTCTCTGATGAAAGAGTGAGATCAGGTGGAAATGACACCGACTCGACCACTTTAACTTCACTCTCCAAAGGAAGAGTGGGATCAACCACAGATAAATCCAAATCGACCACTTGGTCAACCAGTGGGGGATCGAGGGATAACTTACTATCACCGGTTGGAAGCTGTTGACGAGAAATAGTAAGATCTTCCAACAACTTAGAAACTTCATCCATGAGAGGACAAAGGTAAGTAAAGTGCATGTCCTTAAAAAGCAAGCAAGGATTTCTGACTTTACCCTTCCGACTCTTAACCACAGGATCATTGGCTGAGGGGGGATCATCAGTATGATAACCAGAGGCTGATGACATCGGTTGCCAGGAAACCTTGGACCACTCTTCTAAAACTAGGGAAAGACCATGACAATCTTTCAGAAGGTGATCACCCTTACAAAGCTTACAAGGGAATTTGGGTTTACACGATCTTTGGGTGTGCAGATCAACACTGTCCGCACTGGGAGGAGTGAGACTTGGTTGTTTGTTTGTTTTTCTTCTTCTTAATCTTACTTTTATTCTTCTTCTTATCCACCTGACTACTAGTACTACAACTTTCAAGAAGAAAAGAGGTAGAAACAGGAGAAGACACATCTGGTGAAGAAGGAGAGGGATCAACATGAGGTTGATGCTCTTGCAAGGATTAGGATCAGAAGCAACCGGTGTACATGGGATAACTGGACTGGAGAATAACCAAACAGGTAATCCAATAGTCAATCCAGGAAGGCTTAACGTAGCCATGAGAGGAGGACCAACATCCCCATATGGAGGGAACACAAATGACATGCTTGGTAAAGGAGTCTCTTGGTTGGTAGTCCCGGAAGGTGAAGCCATAACTATGAAACACAAATATCTCTCTCTTCTAAAATATCATAACTATACAGATAACAAGCGCTACTCAAACTAAAAGCAACAAGCAAACATGTGAAAGGAGTGGATAATAGTCAGGAACCTCACAGGACAGGCCAAAAGGATAACTCAGATGGATAGGGTATCCTAGTGGGGTCTCCCGATATACTCAAGGTATGTAGGAGCTCAAATCGGTAGTAGTGTTGTCTAATGCATAACCGTACACAAGGGGCCTTCCGATATACAATCGGGTACGTGAAGTACCTTTCTATATACCTCAAGGGTACGTGAAAGGCCGTTCGATATACTGACGGTACGTGGAAGAACCATGCGAGTCCCAGGATGTAACGCTGATAAATAACGACAACTCCTATGCTTAACGACGCCCGAACACATCTCTAACCTATCACACAAATTGCTAAACAATTTAAACCTAGCCTAGCGCTTAATTTTATCTTGTGCATTTAGGTGGAACCATGGAGTGAAAACTTGAAATTAAAGAAGATGCACATCGATCTATATGATAATGCAAGTTTTCCTCTTCAATGAAATTCTACCTAAGAGAGGGGGGGAGAGGTTCAATTTATATGAAACATAGAGTAAATCCCATACAATAATGAAACAAATTGCTTATATGATCTGTTCCTAACTTAAACAAACAAAATCTTCTCTTTTGAACTGAAAAAGAAGTGAGACCTCTAATGAAAAGCAATAAAAGATTGTTACAACTTTATACAAAACTGTTCAGATTTTTCAACTAAAGTGTGAATGAACTAATCACCAAATCATACAATAAATTTCATATGTGCTTCTCCATAACTTTATGAAAAGGGGAAAAAACATACAAAAATCATGTATAACAAATGAAGAAAAATTGAAATGAATGTTTTCTTGTTCTATCAAAGAAGACAGAAATCAGAGATCTAACAAAACCAAGTTATATTCAAACCCAACTATGAAGCTTTAAAAGACCAACATCAATCAAAATTCTTGAGAATAACTATGATTTTTTTTTTGAAAGCAAATCAAATTTTTACAAAAAAAATGAGAAAATGAGGCTTTGGAATGATGCCTACTTGGCACCGAGCTTCGTAGGTGTTTGACAGAGCATTTCCAAGACAGCACCGCTCCTTGCAAATGGGTTATAGGCAATGGCACCGCTTACTGCTCACTTTGTTCAGGCGGTGGCACCACTCCTCGTACACAACATGGGCGTGGTTCCCTGTAGATGGCCAAAACAAAACAAACCAAAACAAAAATGATGGATCAGATCATAAAAGACTAGATCAAGGCAAATATTGTTGAATTGAGTATGGAAACAGAGGATAAAACACCGAAATGACTCATATCTGAACAGATTTGGAAATTTCAAACCTGAATAATGCAAGTCAGAAAGTAGATCTAACTGAAGAGAGTTGAAGAAAATGGAGCCTGGATTCGGACAAGAGTTGCAGATTGAGCAAGATCAGAATGACTGATACACAACTATTAATTCCCCAGTGGAGTCACCAGATTTGTTAGCTGGAATATTTCACCTCCTGCGAACAGCAAGGTGTTCCACTAGTCTGAATGGTTCAGATCCAGAACAAATAGAGGACAGAGGTTGAAGACTTTCCCTAGACGCTGTAGATATCTAGAATACAAGGCTTTGATAGTCCACCTGTGTACTTGCAATTAAGCTCAACACGAAACAAATCAAAGCAACCAGAATATGATCTAGTAATCTATGCTAGTGACTAAGGAATCTAGCAACATATATGCGGAATCACAACAACAACAACATATGTGGGACAAAAATCAACTTGCAGTAATGAAATATGAAGAAGTTTACAACCAAGCCTTAGTGTTGACATGCATCTCCATGAAACCAAATTCTCATCCCCAAAAACTCCGACTCTAGCTCTCTATGCTCTCTCCAAATGATCTTGGGCCAAGGATCAATCCAACAGCATAACAATACCTTCAATGTTCTCCCCTCAACCATGCCTATGAGCTCATATTTATAGGGCTTTAATGGATAGAGTAGGTTGAGAAATTAGTGGGTGAGGTGGCCTCTAAGATTCTAGGATGAGGGATCTCGAGCTCAACCAACCCACAACAGTAGGGATAAGGGAGGACACGAGGCTTATCATCTAGAAGCCTCGAGAAACTTCTCTTTTTCCCTTTTTACCCAGGGTACCGCGTTTCTCCTTCTATGACAGAGCGGTTTTGGCAATAACCGCTTATGGACCAAGGGAAACAAACGGTGGCACTGCTTATGGGCAACAGATGATGAGTGGTGGGAACAAGGGTACCTCTCCTGGATAAAGGGGCATGCACGGTGCTGGGAATTTTCATGTAACATTTAGTTTCCACTCCAAAAGCTAGGATTCAGGGCAAGTAGGTATGTCAAATGTCTTATCACATGATGGTGACAGGATTTTAGTATAACACTTGCTAAACCTTCGAAATGCAACACCAACTGTTGAATATTGGGCACTCCTAATGACAAGAACAACCTCATGCCTTTCATTTGTTGAAAATTCTTCATTTGAGCAATCTATCCATTTGTATCCCACAAATAGCTTCGTTGCACTGCACAACAAACACATGTTGAAACAACTTAATATTCCATTTGCACATTGCTTTGCAGAACAAAGGAACCAAAATGCCCATCAATCCATTGATGATGAACAACTGCCATTAAAGATCCTTCTTGTTGTTGGTCAACAAGTCATGTTAACTGCTAATTTATGGGTTCAAGCAGGACTTGTTAACGGCTCACTTGGGAAAGTCATTCATATTGTCTACAAGTCAAATGAGAAACCTCATACCTTGCCATCGTTTGTTGTTGTCGAATTCGTGCATTATAAAGGACCCTTATGGGATTCTTCAAATCCTACTTATGTTTCAATATCTGCGATAACAAGAGAATCCCGTAGACAAATACCACTTCGAATGGCATGGGGTTTAACAATTCATAAAGCCCAAGGTATGACCCTACAAAATGTAACAATAGATATTGGAAACATTGATAGACAAGGACTTACATTCACTGCAATATCAAGAGTTACATCTATTTTAGGCCTACGCATTTCTCCACCTTTCTCTTTTTCCAGATACTCTCGAATGCAAGGAAATCGATATGTTGAGCGTAGGAAACAAGAGGAAAGCTTACTTGCTTCAAAGTCTTTAAAACCAACTTCTACTTGAATCTTCTCATTGTCTATTGTATAGATGTATTGTTTTTCTTTGGTCATTTGTTTATGTAAAATATCTGCTTTTCTTTCAATAAAGATCCAAGAAAATTTTAAATATATACCTAGAAATTGGAGTTTTGGTTTTTAAATTGTTGTTTGTTTGAACAATCTCAAAATAAGACAATCTCCCTGCCTTGTGGACAAACTAGGCACAGTTCTAAAACAGAACTACAACAAACTGCATATGGCGAGGCTTCCCATCCAAACTCATATCTACCTGCTGAAATTTCCAACAGTAATGTTGGAAATAGTTCCAACAGTTTTTCCATTAAAACCTCTATAACACGCCCAATTTGTATCGCCTGTTTCTGAATATTTTTCTTTGGTTTCCAAGTCACCATTCAAATCCCACCATTCCCCAGCGCTGCTCCAACAACACTCACGAACAACCTATCTACAATTGAAGAGAGCCAACTTATTACCTGGGAATCTATAGCTTCATGTATTTCTCTCTGGGATGCCCCTTTTTCTCACAATTTATAGGAATCTATAAAATCGAGTTTCTAATTTTCTAAAAAAATAAATCAACACATTAACAGATTAACATATGTATTATCGAATTAATTGTGTAATCATTTGCAGAAATAGATAAAGATTTTAATAAAATAAACTCTATTAAAAGCTTGTCTTTACATGAGTCACTAACAAGGCTGTTAATAAATGTACTAATTGATCACATAATACTAACAGTAATATTGACCCATCTGAAACAAGAAAACTAGAGCTTCATGTCTTTCTCTCTGGAATGGCCCTTTTTCTCACAAGTTATAGGAATCTATAAAATTGAGTTTCTAAATTTCTAAAAAAATAAATCAACACATTAACAAATTAACATATATATTATCGAATTTATTGTGTAATCATTTGTAGAAATAGATAAAGATTTTAATAAAATAAACTCTATTAAATGCTTATCAGTACATGAGTCACTAACAAGGCTGTGAATAAATGTACTAATTGATCACAAAATACTAACAGTAATATTGATCATCTGAAACAATAAAACTCATCATTCATTAAGGAAACTTAATTAAATAAACAACAAGAGACATGAAAGAATATCATAACTGTATTAAATAGATTTGCACAAAATTACAAAACCTCAATTAAACAAAGGTATCTTCAAACTCTTGTCCAGATTTTTGCCTTCCAAAAAGTCATTATTACATCTGAAACCCACCCTTTAAATAATTCTTACAAAGAGTATATTTCCATCAAATTCAGATTGACAAATCTAAATAAAACTAATATCCAAGGAAATCCCGCCATCTGTTCCAAATCCCTAGCAATCCCTCATTGTTGGGATAGTTAGTTGATTCAAAACCAAGTTGAACATCACATTTATAATTGTCCATTTCGTTTTTAGCTAACTTATGCCAAATGCGGATGTAAATGTGGACCTTGCCCTCAATAGCCAACGGTTGTCTGATTAAGCGATCCACATCCTCAATCGTTATATGATTGAGCCCTTGGATTTTCTCCCTTGCTTCATCTCTCTGGCGTTCAACCTGCTCGATCATAAATTTTGGAGGACATGCGTTTTCAATAAGATTTACTATGGGAAAAAAGCAAAGCCTCCATGATACTGTCAATGACATACCATCTTCTTCCACACGTAGCTTGTGCCTTTTTAATAGTCTCCTCGACCATCTCATTAAGATCAAGCCAAGCACGGAGTACTATTCTAACTTTCTTTAGCTAAAAGCTGCTGAGGATGATAATGTTTTTTGGTTTGTCCTTCATGTACCTTTGCCAGTCCACAATCTCATCATACGCCTTTGAAGCTTTCTCCCTCTTTTCCATGTGATCTTCAAGTACAACGACCATCTGACCAAAAGCAATATAGGTTTCATAAGTCTCATTTAAACTGTGAAAAAACTCAGTTATTAACTCATAATGGTCTTGATTTATCTTGATAGCCAACTCCTTAAATTATTTTTGTGAAAACCTGGAGAACGAAGAGGAAGCTGCACTTGCAGTTGCATCTTCACATTGCTTTTCAAGTGAATTTATCCTCTGTGTAAAGGCAACATTTAAAGTCTTATCATTTTGCAGCTCAACCTGAAGAAAGGCACTTTTGACTTGTAGTTCATTGTACTTATCCTCAGATGTCTTCATAAGATCATCAACATGAGCCTCATGTTCCCTTTTACTCTTCTTAAGTTCTTCCTTCAACTAGGTTATCTCTTCTTTCCTCCTGTCAAACTCCCTGTTTAAATTGCTAACAACATGGATATTGGCACCTGTGAATGCACCTAAAGCAGCAGCTATATCTGCTGCATCTACTTGTGGGTCACCGGACAGCTGAGTACAAAGTATTTGCTCAGAAACAGATACTTCCATCCCACTTTGATCCCTAGCCCTCTTTTTTCCTTTTCTGATCATTGATTTATCAGGTTTGCTATAATAATATTCTCCAAGAGAGACAACAATGTCTTCATCAAATTCAGCTCTTGGATTAATGGATCCAGATGTGTCAATCACTGTAGACACCAAAGAGGATGTTTGGGTAATGATAGGAGAGGGCATGGTCATGGTAATGTGAGTACTAAAAGGAGAAATGTTTTGAACATGGGTTATTTCATAGATTGAAGACAAGAGTAGCGTTGAAGATTTGAAAGATGGCAAGTGGAGATTGACAGCTACAAGTGGTGACGCAGACATTAAATCCTTGATAGTACTAGATGATGTTGACAAAGTAACTAAGGGTACATGTACATGACTCTTGAAAACTGGTGCTTGAAAATTGCTTTGAACAAGGGGCTATTTCAAGGATACAAGAGAGCAGCGTGGTTGAAGATTCGGAAGATGAGAAGTGGAAATTGGGAGCTGGAAGTTGTGAGGAAGACACCAAAACCTTTTTAGTTCCAGATGATGTTGATGGAGTAACTGATGATAGCTCTAGGGGAATCTTCAAAATTGGTGCTTTTGAAATGTTTTGAACAGAATCTATTTGAACGATTGAAGACGAGAGTGGGGTTGAAGATTCGGAAGATGGAAAGTGGAGATTGACATCTGAAAGTGGTGAAAAAGACACCAAAATATTTTCACTACAAGACAATGTTAGCAGAGTAACTAACGGTAGGTGTAAGGGAATCTTGCAAATTGGTGCTTCTGAAATAACAGGTAGTGAGATAGAGGTTTGCATAGTATCAGATGTGACATATTCAAGTGTAGATATCAAATCCTGATACAATTGAGACAGTGCAGGTGATATGCGTCCTCCTGCAGGCAAGGTAGATAAAGTATGGATGGATGAAAGGAGCAATGTTGAATACGAACACATAGAAACAGATGAAGATTGTGAAACTGTAGAAATAGGGATAAAATCTTTCTTACCGTCACCATCCAACAAATCTGTGAATGATTGTAAATATTGATCCACCTCTTCAGTAACAGGTGTAGAGGCTATCACCTCTTCTTCTAAGTCTGAGTCAACCAAATCGATAATAGGAGCTGTGGAGGAAGAAGCTTCACCTTCAATCTTTTGAATGGTTTTTGTTTAACTATTTATTCATTATCACTTGGCTGATTGACTGCAGCAATCACCGGGATATCAGTAATACTCATAGCAGCTGTAACTGCCTGAGTATTCAGCACAGAGGTCATCATTGCCAGCTTATGTTTTAACTGTGTTGACGTAAGTATTAAGGCTTTCACCTGCTCCCTAACTGGTACCTCTAGAAGGTCTTCCATTAGACCTTTTCCCTTGTCTTCATTCGAAAAAGTTGCCACTGATGAATTTTTCATTGCTTCACCTTCCTTTTCTTCTATGTCCTTTCTTACTTTCTCCAAGAGGCTAATTTGCAGTGCCTTGTAACACTGAATCCTCTCTTTCAGTTCCTTTTGATGCTGCAAGATGTGGGATTTCTCACCCTTGCTTTTGGCTCTCCCCAACACTTCAGAAAATGTACTAACACCCTGGTAAATAGAATCATCGGGGATTTCCTCATGCACATAATTAATTTTGATATGGTATTGCTTAAAATGGGCATCGAGGCATCCCTTGGGATCATGTTTTCTCTTGGTCGCAAAACCAAGCTTCAAAGACTGTATCTGTTCACCTAATACTGCAGCCCAAGTTGAAGTTGGAATAACCAACGATCCAAGGTGCAAAGGGAATTTGGGCCAAGATTTTTTCTTAGGGCCGATCAGCTTCTAATAAACCCCATCATTGACAGTTTGGAAAGCCACTTCTTTTAGAACCAACCTGTCAGGGACAATTCTGGGTAGCATATGAACAATGTTGCTACCACAAATTTTGATGTACGAAAAATTCTCACCAACATACCAGTCACCCATTGTACCAATCAAACCTGTGGCTTCAGGTGAAAATGGAGGAGCTTCCTTGTTGAATATTGAAAAATAGATGGTGCCAAGGAAGTGTTGACATATATCATAGAACCTGGGTGCATAGTTAGTATCCCATAGTTCTAAATAATAAATGGGCACCGGGGGGCCCGAAAAACTCCACTTCCATCCCAAATTAGGATATTCGAACTCAGCGCACAATATATCATAAATGAAGGTTGAAAAGAAGAAATTGGGTTTCTTTCTAGTAGTGGCCTTCTGGTACTCTTGGATAGAAATTTTGAGTTCTAGCGACAACATGGATGCCCACAGGAAAGAATCATTGGTTGCTAAAACATGATGAGCTACTGGCTCCCCTTCAAACTTGAACATAAAACAATTAAGAAGGCCACACATTCTGCATAACATAGCTGCGAATAAGGAATAGGGTTCTTTGAACCAAGTAACAGGGTAAAGCTCGTCATACCTCTTCGAGAATTTACTAGGTTAGTGCATCCACGATTTTAACATTTCTTCAAAATTGAACCTACTTTTGGAGGCTTTTGCAAACTCTACATTAAGGGGTTGTCTTACTGTTTTAAGGGCATAAGCCTTCGTAAATACCTCGGGACAGAAATTGGTTATCTCTAACCCTCTACTATCGTTCAAAGAACGGGCTTTTGGGTCCGCATGTTCTACTATCCATTTGACCGTGTCATTGTATGGGAGGATAGTAGGTCTAGCAGCAACAGAATGAAGTCCAGAATCCTTGATTCTTTCGTAATCCAACTGGTTGTCTTGAATATCAAAAAATTTGTCATTGTCAAAAATTTCATAAACCCTAGACCATTCAATTTGGTAGGTTTCAGTGATTTTGCCATCGGTATCTGAGAAAATTCCAAAGTTCGGATCCTTAGTGAACATATCCTTTTCCAGTTTTTTGCAGCGAGTAGATCTTGCCATTGTTGCAAATTGGAAAAACTCTGTTTCAAAGAAAAAACAAAGTGAAGCGAAAATTAAAACTAATTCAGGATTGACTACAGTAATAAATTGAATGAAGAAATGACCAAAATACTAACCTGTAATTGAACTAAACTGTGATGAAGTTGCCTGGTAAAATTCACACAGAGAAAATTCACACAACACAGTAATTCACAACAGTAAATAAATTGGTAAATAAATTGTAAAAGACCAGCCTATATATATTTTACACGCATCAAATTAGGAAAGTAGGATTAAAACAAATGGATGGTCGAGATTAAACTTGGCGGGATACGGTTTCATAACGAGATATTGCAAATATTATTTCATTCCGCATCTCGATTCCCGCATCCCGCAATATGGGTTGCGGGAGCTTGATATTTATTATTTGCACAAATTTTCGACGCACAACTCGCATCCCAAATTTTGTTGTTGTGGGATTCAGGAGAAATTTGGTAAGTATTATGTGTCATCCCACTAATCTTTCCTAAAACCCGCATCCCACATTTTTTTGCGGGATGGCTTTTGTAAGTATCCTGTGTCATCCCTCTAATCTTTCTCGAAACCCGCATCCTGCATTTTCGGGTGCGGGATCTTGCAATTTAGTGGGAAGACAAAATACATCAAGTTGTATTCAATATAACATGCAACAACGCATCCCACAACCTGCATCTCGATATTTGCGGTTATGGGACGCGGGATAATTTATGTAAGTATTCTATGTCAAACCCTCTAATCTTTCCCAAAACACGCATCCTGCATTTTCGGGTTGCAGGAACTTGACATTTATTATTATTTGCAAATAGCGTATTCATTGTATGCATTAATTTTAAGTTGTTGTCACTTAATTTTTACCTTAAATTTCAAAACTCACTATTAATATGCAGTCTCCCAAGGTAAGTCGCAAAGGTTGGCTTGCGGGACTAAGAAATCATTGACCCTTTCTCTCATATATATATATATATATACACACATGCACAATTCAAAGATGATGGTAACTTAACTTAGTGCAAATGGTAGTGAATCATATGTGAAGATTTCTCCAAATTTAGGGAGGTCATAGTTGAATTATATTAATCCCTTGAGGTCAAGCTTTGTAGTAAAGGTTGATAATTTAAAATAAACATATTTTAAAATCCTTTGGGGTAAAAACATAATTTAAATACCTAACTATAACTACAACAAAAAATAGAAATAAAATTTAAAGCCCTTTGTGGTATTTACTGTGGGTTGCATGACTATTTTTTAAGTCCTTGTGGAAGCAAATGATTAACTATTAGTATCATTACATAAGGATAGGATTTTCTATCACTTAGCAACTATTGTCATTAGGGTAGTTCTAGAACTATTACACATTGGTAAGTTTTAAAGTTTTAAAACCCCTGCTTGTAACATATTTCATGAACAAGCACTTCCCTAATAACTACCCACCTAATGATACTCTTAAAAAAAATGAAAACAAATGGCAAGAGTTGTAATCATTTTTAAATGTTTCATACAACATTAAAAGTTGAATGGACAAATAAAACTTGAAATAATGGATTAAATGAAACAAATAAAACTTGAAATAATTACCATTCTTCTCTTAAGTACTAAAAAAAACATGCTAATTAAACAAACAGAGCTTGAAATAATTTCTTAAACGAATTAATTGAGAGTCACTAAGGTTTGGTTCAGAGAATTGCTTTAAAATTTGCTTTCATAGATTTGGATCAAGAGTCCAAATGATCCTGAAATGTAAACGAATTATTAACAATGTAAAATGACCCGTAGTTTAACCATAGACTATTAAGATTGCTCTTATAAGCAAGCACTGTTTTGGAATAGATTAACCATAAATTAAGCACAAGTATTGAAATAAACAAACCTTAACCAACTAACATTGTTACTAAGATTTTTAATATTAAGTGCTCAAAATCTTGTGAAATGTAATAATTATAATGAATTTGCATATCTGTTAGCATAAAATTACAGAAACTTACAGCGCTAACCACTCGTCTGTCTATTGAATCAGCTCATCTGCTTCACTGGTTGTGTGCAAATAAAAGTGGAAGAGCCATTAATGAAACAAATAAAACTTGAAATAATTACCATTATTCTCTTAAGTACTAAAAAACACGCTAATTAAACAAAGAGACCTTGAAATAATTTCTTAAACGAATTAATTGAGAGTCACTAAGGTTTGGTTCAGAGAATTGCTTTAAAAAATGCTTGCATAGCTTGGGTTGTTAGTTAAATTGATTACATAAAGTAAATAATGATTTTCTTTACCATTTCCCATTATTTACTACACAATATTAGTCTCAGTCTCTTATTCAGAGTCCAAATGATCCTGAAATGTAGCTGAATTATTAACAATGTAAGATGACCCCAAGTTTAACCATAAACTATTAAGATTGCTCTTATACACAAGCACTATTTTGGAATAGACTAACCATAAACAAACCTTAACCAACTAATATTATGATATGACTATGGTTTGAAACCCCGGAACGCTCAATCTCTTGTGAAATGTATTAATTATAATGAATTTGCATCTCTATTAGCATAAAATTACAGAAAGGTATAGTGTTGGATGCAATAAGCACACTGGGCTCAACCACTCATATGTCTATTGATTCAGCCATGTGTCCTTCCCTGCCTGTGTGTTTTGTGCACAAGGGTGCCTTTTTGCATGGTTTGCAGACTGGCAAAGGACTTTATGTGCTTTTTGTGCTCACCCTTGTCCACAATTCCCCTATGTGCTGGTAACATTGTTGTGTGAGGGGACTTGGAGAGAAGCATTCTTGTTCTCCTCACCTCCCATGAAGTAGGCTCTCCAATAGGCAATATAGTGGAGTGTGTCCTCAACCTCGTCATCACCTCAGATAAAATTAGCAAGTGGGAATTACAAACGAGGTGATGAAGACTTCGGACATCCGCCACCCCAGTACCAGCAATCGCTCCGACTGCTTGTCGTTGAACATGGCCCCCATGCAGTGGGACTTTGGAAGCCATTACCTCTTCGAGGATTTCTGGGGACACACTCCAGGGACAGGAAAACCGTCATATTGTGCAGCTAGAGGTATGACTATTCGGAAATATTCAAAGTGCATCACATCCCGACCCTGATGGTTGGCAATTTTTTGGTGCAAACAACCAGGATGATAAAGGAACACAATTTCATATATGCCAACCATCAGTACCCTTAACAAATGAGCTTCTCGAACCATACAACCATTGCTGTCTGCAAGAAAACTCAAGCCCTCACATAATTGAGCACTTTTGGCCTTTCTCTCAGTGTTCATTCATCCCTGTTTTTCAACAGCTCCGGAGGGTGGCGCTATATAGGGTGAGCTAGACAGACCCAAAAATAACTTACCAGCGTAGTTGTACACTTGACAACTGGCAATCATAACAATAGTACAAGTGGCAAGTGAGTGAGGATCTTCACTCCTTGCGAAAAATCCAGTCAAGTCATCTCCTCTGATATTCAATTATCATATTGGCCATGGATAAGACCTTAGGTGTTCTCTTTCGTTGCTGCCCAGGTGGGTCAAGGCATTTGGACTTGACCTTCCTTGCCCTTTTGCCTATGCTGGAGGTGGATAAGAGTGGATTCGGCTGGAAACATTTCTTTGCTTCATGTAGAGGCAAGATTTATTGTTTCAAATATCTAAATTTCATGATGGATCCTCAGAGTTGGGACAACAAGCGATGCTAGGGACATGATCTTGACCTATAGGATGTTGCGAATGGCGTCTGGGGACTTGATTGCTGGTCAGAAAAAATAGATTGTATGTGGGAATGTCCTTTATGTACCAGGTTGATCGGGATATTTTGTCCACGTTGAGAGATTTGGTTCGTCAGCCGATCTCTAACCACGTAGATTTTATTTGCTTCTCCAGTTATATTCACTGTGGATCAACTTCTTATCAAGATCTGCACAATTTAATTCAACATAATCAATAGAGACCCTCGATCTGCAACCTACCTTCATCTAGACCGCCCGATCGTGGGTACATTTGATATTTTGCCAAGATGGTCTGATTCAATCCATCGTGCAAGTCTCATCTGCAGAATACTTTTGATCCCTCGATCAAATATCAAATAACATATATACCGTCCATCATCATCCCGCTAAACTTTCCCGAAACCCGCATCCCGCAATTTTCAGGTTGTGGATTGCAGGAGCTTGAAATGTATTATTATTATTCGCAAATTTTTGGCATAATCATTGTACGCGTTAATTTTAGGTCCTCGTCAGTTTATTTTTATTATTTCTTGCGCACTTTATAATCGAAAATCGAAACCCCAAAACAAAACAATTATAAATGTCTTAACCTAAAATTTCAAAACTCAGTATTAATATGCACTCTCCCAAGGTAAGTCACAAAGGTTAGCTTGCGAAAAGACATAATATTTTTACCCTCTCGGCGTTTTTTTGCACCTCTTGGTGCAAATGCTGGTAATGAAAACATCCATCATAAAAAAACTACGAAAATAATAACACACACACAAACACACACACATATATATATTAGTATTAAAAAACTTGGTTGGGCATAGCCATCAACTAATTTACAAATATGCTGATGGTTACATTTCGTTATTTCCAAAACTACTCATTTCCAGGGATAATACAAGTGGCAGCGTCCCTCTATTCTTTCTTATGAAATTTGATGCTTCAAGCTAGGTCCTTCATTCAGACTTGGCATTCATGTAGGTTGTTGGCAACCCCGATTAGCTTTATAATTTGCCTTCTTATTCAAATCTCGGAGTATATGAAAAAAGGAAATAAAAATTCAATCAAGATGAATTGAAGCCTTTGCATAGTCCTGTTCAAGGATAGATTGCTAAACTATTTATCAGAATTTAAAACTTTGATTAGTATTTATGAATCTCCAGATATTTAAGGTCTTTATGTCCGCCTTCCTTCGCTAGTTGATAGGCTTTTAAAAGAGCAAGTATTTCTGCTTAGTTATTCGTGCTTTGTACTAAGCCCCAACTGAAACTAGTTTCTAACATTCCTCCTGGATAATATATCATTCCCCCTGCTCCCGCTATCCCCAGATTTCCTTTGGACGCTCCATAAAAAAAAGCTGAAACTTTATTTTGTCTTTGCCACCATTCTGAAAATTCTTTTTTCCAGAAATCTCATCTGCCATTTTGGTTTTATAAAAGGCTTACCAGAATCCTTCTGAAAATTTGTTGGCTGCTAAGAACCAATCCATTGATATTCAGTTGTTAAGGGATCAATTTTAATTTGATTTCCCACTGCTTCCAGTAACATAGCCTTTGCTTTTGGTGCTACAATTTCTGGCTTCGTGGACCTGTTATTAAAAATTAAATCATTTCGTGCAAGCCAAAGTTTCCACCATAGGAATTTTGGAATAGCCTGCCAAATTTTACTCCATCCGGGACTGTTTGAACGGTTTCTTGGATACCTTAACTTCCAATTTAAAAACAAATTTACAATTTCAGTTTGCACAGGTGCAGACACCTGTTAATCGTTTAGTATCATCACCATGGTTGTTGAGTGAAATCGCAGTCAATGAACAAATGTTCTAATGTCTATGTAGCGTGTTGACAAAAACAGTATCTAAACGGGTCGTAAAAACCTCTCTTTACCATATTTTCACATGTTAACTCTTTCATGTGCATTACCATCCATGTGAAGAAGTTTACCTTGGGTACACGTGGAGAAATCCAAACGAATTTCCAGAAGTATGCTGATTGCGATGATGACAAATTTGTTTGAAGAGCTGAATAACCTTGGACTGCTGTGTATTTGCCCGAATTTCCCCATCCCCATCAATCCTTAATTGAAAAATGGATTGGAGCTTTTCCTATCAGCTCTGTAAATTGGTAGTTATGTAAATTGCCAATCTACCCAATTTCCTTTGCTATCCCACGTTGAAATATCTGCTAACCGTAATAGCCCTTTATTGACAAGCCAAAGCTTGATCTTTGTGAGAGAGGATTTGGTTGATAATGGAGCATGTCCTTGAATATTATCTTCCCACAAAAGAAATTTCTTTTCATTCCGTGGAATGGGATATAAATGCTATTGGAAAAATTCAAGTCCTCTTTGGCATAAATTCCAAGTTAGAGAGCCTTTGGGAGTGTTTACTGCCCAGAGATTTCTCAGAGTTCCTCCCAAGATATATTTTTTCCATAATAGTTGACTAACCAGATGTTTTCGGTCAGAAAATAGTTGCCACATATTTTTTCCTCCCATAGCAACATTTGTCAAACCTGGATCTTTGATTTGCAGGCCACCTTCTAACACAGGTCTTTTGACTATATCCCAATTAACTAGATGCAATCTATTCTGATTTCCTTTTCCACCTCTCCAGAAGAAATCTCGAATAAGTTTGGAAATCTGATCCATAATTGATTTAGGAGCAAGGAGAAGAGAAGATTGATATATTGGAAGAGCTGACAGAATTGACTTGATCATTATAAGCTTCCCTGCCTTTGTGAGCCATAGTCCACCCCAAGAAGCAATTTTTGCTTTTATCTTACTAATTAATTCCAGCCAAAGAGAAGGCTTGTTTTGGATTAGGGTTAAAGGAAGACCCAGATATTTAATCTTATCCCAGGTGTCATATCCAGAAAATTCTAATATATTTGTTATATTCAAGATAGTTGAATGATCAATGTTACAACCATACACTGCACTCTTTCTATTGTTAATCAATGCTCCTAAAATGAGAGAAAAGTTTTGCAGAATTTCTTTGAAGGCTCTTGCCATCCTGAGCGAGGCCCCTCCTAAGAGGAGAGAATCATCCACAAATAGAGCATGATTGATAGAGTCTACCCCTCTTGCTGACTTAATGCCCTGAATAATCCCGGCTTCTTTTTCTGGGGATAAATTTCTGCTCAAAGTTTCAACCATCAAAATATACAGGAACGACGAGAGCGGGCAACCCTAACGAATACCCCTAGTTGCTTGAAAGAAATTTGTTGATTTGCCATTTATTAAAGGTGTTATCCAAGGTTTATCTGTACAAGCTTTTATCAAATTTACAAATGCTGAGCTAAACCCAAATGAGCGAAGAACTTTATAAAGGAAGGACATCCCTACCCTATCAAATGCATTTGCCATATCAAGTTTGATTAGCACGCCTTTCTCTTGTCTTTGATAGCTGGATTGCATGGCTTCCTAAACTTGGATCACATTATCCAAGATGTGTCTCCCTTTGACAAATCCGCCTTGAAGAGGGGAGATCAACTTTCCTAACAAAGGCTTGAGCCGATTAGCTAAAAGTTTAGAAACGATTTTATAAGAAGCATTGCAAAGTGATATTGGCCAGAATCTTTCAAAAGTGGTCGGATTGACTTCTTTAGGGATTAATGCAAGGAAAGTGGAATTGGTGCATCCACTAAATTTAACTTTTAGCTCAAAGGCTTTGATCATCCTCATGAGATATTTCTTGATTACTATCCAACAAACTCAATTAAAATGAAAAGAGAATCCATCTGGTCCTGGGGATTTATTCAACTCCATTGACCAAATAACATCAATGATCTCCTCTTCCGTAAATGGCTTCATAAGTTCTCCATTTGCCTCCTCATCGACCAAAGAGGGGATATTGGATAAAAATTTTGAGTTTAAATCATTCTCTATTAATCCAGCTTCACTAAACAGACCTTGAAAGTGTGTTTCAGTCGCCTGCTTTATTTGAGAATGGCCTTTAAAAAAATTTCCATATAAGGAGGAAATTTCCAAAATGTGATTGAGAGAGAGTATTGCTCTATACTGCCTGTGAAAAAATTATGTATTTATGTCTCCTGCTTGCAACCATATGGTGCGAGAC
The DNA here is from genome assembly GCA_001517045.1 of Pseudotsuga menziesii. Classification (NCBI taxonomy): domain Eukaryota; kingdom Viridiplantae; phylum Streptophyta; class Pinopsida; order Pinales; family Pinaceae; genus Pseudotsuga; species Pseudotsuga menziesii. The sequence goes on from LPNX010053196.1 coordinate 342,374, forward strand.
TTCAATCTCCAATATTCTTCTTCCTTTCTAAAAGTATGAAAGGAGTTGAACTGGGCTTGTTGCTCTTTTTCTAGCTTAGCTGTGGTCATTCCTGTTTCATCCATTTCCATTTAAATCATCTCTAAATTTTTTAACGCCTCTATTCTGTCACTGGATGGAGATTTCAGAGATTGTTTAACCCATTCCTTGAGAGCGAATTTTGTGGATTTTAATTTTTGCTCCCATACAAAACTTGGCTATCCTGATATTGGCTGAGACTAAGACTCTGAGACTAAATTCATAAAACCTTCATTGTATATCCAAAGTGGACTAAACCTGAACGGAATGGGCCCAAGATCTTCTTCATCTTCAAACTGGAGCAATATAGGTTTATGATATGAAGTTAATTTTGGCAGAATGCTAGAAGAAATGATTTTTTTCTCCAACAAAAAGGAATTCTGAACCCTGAAACGATCCAGTCTTGCTGAGATGTTTGTTGCTCCTGCTCTGTTGTTGGTCTAGGTGTATCTACCTTTCTTTGGATTGAAATCTATCAAATCCCATAATTGGATAAAATTCTCCATTGTTTTAAGCGCTGGGTCCCTCCCACATACTCCTCCGTTTTTATCCTTGGGATCCATCGTGATGTTAAGATCGCCAGCCACAATTATATTGGATGGTACATTTGTGTCAAAATAATCTACAAGAGACTTCCAACATTATTTTTTCTCTTGAAATTTTACAAGAACACAAAGATTAAATATAGACAAAGAAATCTTACTTGCGATATGCCGGATTTTAGTAAATATCCAGTGCTGAGTTTTAAAAGAATTTTCCATAGAAAACGTATCCTCTGCCCATAATGTTGCAAGTCCACCAAATGAACCCCTTGCACTCACTGTGATCCCTGTGTTCTTTTTCCATTTCATTTTATTAATGAGAGGAGAGTTTCCTCATCTACTTTTGTCTCTTGGAACAAAAGGACATCAGGTTAAGCCATTTCTATGAGGTCTTTTATAGGTTCAACTTTCGAAGAGTTTTCGAGCCCCCTGCAATTCCAAGGGACAATGTGCATTACATATTTATGACAGAAGGTGGAGGGCATCCCTTTACAGGTTTAGCCCGAGTATTCATGCCTATAGAAATCTGTATTGTGGTTTATCTGCCTTGCATCTTCAGACGTTCGACTTATTCCTCTCGAACCTTCTTAAGAGATTTACACCCTTTTTTGGAGTACCTCTCAAGAGATTCTTCTTCAAAGGATTCAAAATTATCCATGGGTTACTTTTTTGCCATTTTTGCATGTGTAGGGGAAGAGCCACCGATAGGAGAACCAATATCCTGAGCAACTTAATTTTATTCCCTTATCAGTCCTTGAGATTGTTGTACTTCCCCCTCCTCAAGCGCTGGAGCTTGTTCTTCTGGGTTGCTCAACACTACAAATTTGTTTTGTGATGTGATTTCCTTCATAGATGTCTCATTTTCATTTTGCTTTTGCCCGGTGGGATTACTGCCCGACCCCATTTCTCCTCTTTTTCCTTTTGATCTATCGACCTGCTTTGCTGTGCTGGTATTTTGGGCTTGAGTCCATTGTTCTCCCTTCTCTTTGTTAGCTTCCTCCTTTGCTTTCTTCTTACACGATCTAAAAAGTGACCATATCCATGGCAATGCCTGCATTTGAATGGCAATTGCTCATAATCGAGCTCCTGCACATGTGACCAATCTGCTACTATCAATTTAATCACTTCAGGAAGCCCTACCTCCAGATCATCCTCTACACATATTCTTACACAAGAATACTGATCTCTTCTTTCAGCCCTATCTATGTACTTCCCCAATTTGTTTCCTATGGCTTCTAAAGACTTCGGATTCCAGTAGTGAAGAGGAAGGTGCGAGAGTCTAACCCAAACAGGAACTGTTGAAGGCACATCTTGGCTCACATCAAAATCCGACGTCCACTTGTTTAGGTACATCCCTTGAGGGCCCATGAAGTATGGACCATCTCGAAAAATTAAATCTCTATCTTTTGAGTTATAAAAAAGGAATACATAATATCCCTTACCTACCAGATGACTGCGAATGCCTTCCGAGATAAGGGGCTTCCAATTCCTCTGAACCCATCCATCAATTGCCCTGGGGGATGGCTAGATACTAGTAAACTGACCAATAAGACCCTGATCTGCAATATTCATAGCTGTCTGGCAAGGGTGTTCTGTAGGTAAATCCACCGAGGGTATATTGTCTAATTTCTTGACAAACTTCTGCTGATTCGGACTGAGTTTCCTCTCGCTGCTTGCTGCAACCAATCTCCCGAAGGCATCAAGCTTAGGGGGAGGGGAAGGATCCTCTCCGGCTACCATGGCGCTCAGGTCTCTCAATGTAAGCTCGGGGGGTTCTTGAAAAATGTTCACGCAGCCTTTGAAGCGGTGCTGTTCCTGAGATTTAAAAGATTCAAATCTCTGCAACTCCCATTTCAAGACTACTACAAATAAGTTCAATGCTCTATAGCTCCCATTTCAAGATCCAAAACAACCTGCAAAAAAGATCAAAGCCCTGCAACTTGCTCGGTGATCGGTCCTTCAAGATCCAAAACAACTTGCAAAAATTCAAAGCTCTGCAACTTGCTTGGTGTTCGCAGCTCCCATTTCAAGATCCAAAACAACCTGCAAAAAAGATCAAAGCTCTGCAACTTGCTCGGTGATCGGAAGATCCAAAACAACCTACAAAAATTCAAGCTCTGCAACTTGCTCGGTGTTCGCCTCAATAAGTTTTTTCTTTTTAAAATAATAACATAAAATTCATAGTGATATATGTTTGTACATATTTCGTCGATAAACGACTTCAATCAACATTGCTCCCTGACTTGATCACCCTCTTTTAATTTTTCATTAATGATGGGCGCCATGGATGCATTGATTTGGCATATATCTGAATGAAGATTCATTGAACACACATATCTAAGGGCTCATATTTGCTATCAATGAACAACTTACTGAAAGGTTGTTTGTTAATCATTTGTTTTTTTCTTAATCCTCTGTTTTTTCTCTTAATCCTCTGTCATCCCGCCAGGTATGGAGCTACTGTTTAAATCGATCCATCTCGCTAGAGGTCAATCGATCCATCTTGATGGAGGTTTATCGATTGAATGTTTTTCTTCAAGAGATAAAACCCTATACAACCTATAGACGTTGTCCATCCGTCATAGTATTGCAAATGTTCTAATTTTTTTTACATAATTATGATAATATATATTATTTTATAGAAATATTATTTCCTAGTATAGAGAAGATGTTATCACATAAGGTAAGGGGACATATTTTAATAAGAAAAATAAAATAATAATATTAAATTAAAAAAATGAAAACATATCTAGTTAAAATATATATTATGCTAATTTAATAAAAAATCTAAATATTTTAGATATGTAAAAAACAAAATACATCTCACACAAAATTAGATGTTTGAGTACTTTGATATATATAAATCTATATTGATAAACAGTATATATTTACACCAACATTATGATAAAACGCAATATTTAATAAGCAATGTATGTAGGGCTCTTCTTTGGGCTGCAATCCTATTATATAGTTGATTATCCAAAAGCGATTTTTTCCATTTTCCTTTTGCGCTATCGGGGGGTATTGAACATATTCTCTGGGAAGCTCCGAGAAAGGGAAGAGCACGCGAATAGCACAGGAAATAATTTCTCGGCCTTCGACACACAGGTACCCATTCCTCTATCTATTCTGTTCTCTCTGGCCCTGGATAGGTTTTGATTTTGTAGAATGTTGGCAAAGGGGCGGATATGTTTTGATTTTGTAGAATGTTGGCACAAGGTCAAGATTGCTGTAAACTTGAGATAATTTCAGCAGAAATTGTGTCTTCTATGATTAATGGTATATTACTATCGGATACAATAATAATGATGGCCATGGGATGGATTCTCATTCCGGTAAACATACATAGTATAGGTCCCGTTGATAATAAAATAGGTCACACTTTTGCTTCTTTTGATGTTCAATGGGTTATTATTGCACACGAATGCATTATTGTGTTAGCCCTTTTGTCCTGGGTAAATCCTTTGCTACACATTGTTCCCCGTATTTTTTCGCCCCTATATGAACCCTCGTTTCTTATATGTCATTGCAGCAGGTGTATGTTTTGTTTTTTCCATTTCGTATTTTTAATATTCTTTTTTATTTCCGTAGAGCATTTAAAATCTAGCATAATCTTATTAGGCGACCACACATGACCTTCTCACTCTAGTCGCGGTGACCATGGGTACACTCCAAATCACCCTCCCCAAACGAGGGTGAGCAGTAAAAGCCCATCCGTTTACTTTTACATGCCTCGAAGAGAGGGCAGACCTGATCCATACAGGCGTTGGCTGATAGGTCTATTTACCAGATAGGGTTGATACAGCCATCTGTATTGAGCTCAAGTTTTACCTAGCTCGTTGGTATCTACATCTGACCTCAATGGAAATAAGTTTTTATTTTATGCCTCTGTGTACATTTTTTTTAACATGTCAAGATCATTTGTACTAAGTCACTGACAGTTATATTCAGCTAGTATTGTTGTGAACCAAAATCTGGGTTCTTCTTTTGTTCATAGTCTGGGTTTGATGAAAATTCATATTTTAGACAAAGAACAAGATGCATCCATTTGGTATATTTCTGTCCGATGGTAAGAAAATTTCTTGTGATGAATTAGTGCTAGATGTCTTGAAACTACAACCTTACAAGTAGGATGTAGATATAGCTGTAAATTGTTGCACAGTAATATATTTTAGAAGAGCCAAATATTTGTCCGCCACTTTTAACAGATCCTCTTTCAATGGATTTATATCTGGGTATTTTTTTAACAGCTTCTCTTTCATCGATTTATATCTGGGTATTTCTTTTGGTTATTATAAGTATGTAGGGGTGGAACACTTTCTCTGCAATTTGTCATGATTTTTGTTTGTTTGTTTGTTAAGAAATGCCCGTCACTCGGGGCCAGTGCATTTCCACCATTGGATGAGAAACTGCAACCCAGGGGCATATAAGCCGTCAAAAGCACCCGGGGATTGCACCTGGTCTGGCCCACACCCACCCTTAACATGGCTGGATTTTTGGGTGTCTCCTCCCAACTAGCTCGCCCCTAAGGGGTTTGAACCCGGGTTGCCTTTCTAATGATACCCACTCCTTAACCGAATGAGCTAGCGAGATTTGACTCAATTTGTCATGATTGTGTACGAGTGACGATATCTATTGTTTTGTAACACTTCTTCAGCTCAGGGTTGAAGCTTTTGTATGGACATTAGAGATGTGCATTTTATTTTTCCATTGCCATGAAGAGAGATAAATCGTTCTGCTTGGAGTTATTTCTTCTGCCGCTTATCTGCTTTTCTCAGAGAAATTCCTGGAAACTTATGTCAATAGCATAGGCACATCATACATTTAATTTTTTGTTATTCTCAACTTGTTTTTTTGATCATAGTTATTAAGTGTTTGTACTAACATATGAGAGATTTATCAGTGCCTAATCCTCTTCTACATAAGGATGTTTGAAATTGTTTTGCATTGATCATTTCTTCCCATCCCTAACTCGTTCCTTTGATTCCCTCACTACTGTTCGGTTGTTGAAACTGAAAGTTTGGATTTATAGCACAGGTAAAGTTATTTTTCACTGCAATCTTTTTACAGCTACTTTGAGTCCAAGTGTGATCCTTTTTCAGTAAACTAGATAATAGCTGTGCACATTTAATCTTTTATCAGACAAGACTGGATTACATCTTATATTTTCTTTCTTTTATTATTTTTTTTGCTTGTTGATAACTTGATATTGGAGAAGATTTGGTTTCCTCAATAATTGGATGCCATTTAGTGCAATATACAGCACCATAGGTCCAAAAGCTATTAGCCTATTACTTGAATGGATCAGAATGGAGGATTGAGTCCTTTCCATTTGGATGCTGGTTCAGAAAAACAACAAGATAGCTATCATTCCCAGAATGAAGACCTAGATGCACGAGGAGGTTATGATTTGGATCTTAATAAAGATCATTGTTCTTGTATTGTCTGTGTTGGGAGGTAGGAGCAAAAATGACGTCTAGAAGCCAATGAAAGCTTTTCACAAGGAAATCATGGAGGTCAGAATGAAGAAGAGGACATGATATGAAGATCTCAAATGGAGGTTTTGACGAATGTCTAAAGCAAGAAAATACCAGTCTGCAGGAACACCCAACAGTTAAAGCAAAGGCAGAAAATGTTTCAGAAAATATTAATAATGGAAAAGGAGGTTTATAGAGTGTAGATGCTTCAAAATAGTCAATTGAGCAGCAAATCGGTAAAATTGTGGATTAGAGGCATGAAAGTGGTGGAAGCTCTGGCAAAAATGTGTGCAGCAGATGGGATCCTATGCATGAAGGAATAGTAGCAAATGAAGGGGAATTCAGTGGTAAGAAGAGACCAAAATGGGCTGCAGAAAACCAAAAAAATTAATGCTAGGGAAAGATAGAACTTCCAGAATTTATGGAGTTAACTGATGCAGATCCTGAAGTGCAAGAACTAAGAATTAAGCTCTTTAATATCAAGAAGAGACTTCAGACTGGAAATGTTATTGTTGCATCAAGGGATGGCGAAAGATCTCCATCACCAAAGCCTCAATTTAACAACATGGGGATTGGAATAACTATAAGGGAGGGTTGGAGCCTGAGAAAAGCTCTTGAATTGAGAAAAACCCTACTTTCAGGCCACCTTTTAAGCAATGCAAGAAGCTTTACAGACCTCTTAAAACCCTGGATACAGCGTCATGGGGCTTATCATTGGGCCCAATGGACATACAGTGAAAGAATGGAGCAAGAAACTGGGGCCCAGATATCCTTAAGAGGGAGAGTATCCATTAAGGATGGTCGACTACTGAGTTGGGATTTGAAGCCGGACCCATCAGACAATGAAGGCTTCCACGTTTTGATAGAGGCAGATATTGATGATTCTCTGGAGGAGGCTTGCAAGATGGTTGAAAAATTCCATGTCTATAGAGGAAGGGAGAAATGCGCAAAAACAGGCATACGGGAGTTGGCAGAAATTATTGGCACAAAGAATCACTGTAGATTAAGTGGGCATCAAGGCCATACACAATGCACTTGATTAGTGAGGCAGTCAACATTTAAGATTGATCTCATGTGTCACATATGTGGTAATGGACATTCCATAATCGATTATCTAACAACTGTACCATTGCAGAGTACTAAAGTGGATAATGCTAACTACCATGATTTATGGTTTGAACTTGGAACAGGGAGATCAACAGTATCTATGGAAACTAGTGGGTCTGGTATTCCAAGACATTTTTGTTTACCACTCAGTCCTATTGACAATTATTTGTCATGGTTAGCTCAAGCTAGAGGCTTGGAACACCTAGAGAATGCAAATTGTTGGAAACTAATCCTTCAGGGTAGGTGAAGGCGAAGTCGAACAATCACCTTCAAAAGTCCAAGAGACTCCTTGTAATACAAATCCATGGGTCGCATATAATTGTATTTATATGCACATCATCTTAGTGAAATGCATTCACCCCTATCATATCTGGTTTTTATTGGCTTTGTGTTTAGTCATTTTTGTGTGTGCTTTTACGAGGCACCTATTGGTGGTATCTTAGTGCAGGGCAATCCCCAGTCTTGTCTAGTTAGTGTGGCATTCCCAATTTGGTTATTTTTTGCCTGTGTTTCACCACTTACGCAGAGTTACAACGAGTATGTGTTGAACTAGAATGGTGGACTGTTGTGCGTTGGATTGAATGGGTGAACTCTTCATTGACTTATGAAATTGCTGCTTATTGAAGGACTCCATCTGTTTTTGCGATGGTATCTAATTTATGCCTTGAAGATTGGGTGTTTTTTGAAGTTTGTGAAGTTGCATTGCATATCATTCTTTTTGAAATTTTGCTTCCTGTGGAGTTACTCTCGTCTTGATACCTGTCGTGGAGTTGTGCCCTCCATTAGAGCAAAGCGACCAAACTCTAGAGAGTCATCCCACATTCAACCTACTCTCCTCGATGTCAATGCGAATTCCAATTAAATTGTATCATTCTGATTAATTGTGCGATCTCAACGGCCAACAACATGAACAAGACCTGCATGTGGAAGAAGAACCCTCAACCTGCAAGGGTCCTCAATTTGGGAATGAAATCCAATACTATCCACTAGTTTGACGTGGTGTGTTGGAGTTCCTTGACAATGACAACCAGAGCTTCATATTAATGCCATAGAGAATAAAGAGGATGTGGTGGTCAAGTCATGTTTGTATTTGGTGTGGCTACTGTATTTCTCAATTGAAAGTGATTTTTAGTGACATACACACATTGTGCATTGTTTGAGGTTTGTGCCATATATGTATGAATACATTTTTTTATCTTGCTAAATTTGCATGTTGGTGTATCATCTGTGCATAAGTGTTTGTGCGTTCCCACAAATGCTGAACTTTTTGGGTTGAAACTCGATTGGATAGTTATCTCTCCAATATAGATTACGACCCCTTCATGGTTAGACGCCTCTCTTGTGGACTTTAATACCTTCAATGCTCTATTTCTAGTTCATGGCTTGGCCCACGAGAGCTATCAATTACACCTGTTGTGCCAGAAGGGGAGGAAAATTGAATGGCTAGCTAAAAAGATTAGCATCTTGAAGATTGAATTCTGGTGCAAAGATTGGAATGTTGTTGATATCGTCTTTCCTAGAGAATTGCGACTTGCTCTTGGACTTGGTGTTCCCTCTGACTAGAAGTCTAGAAATACCACAATGTTGCTTATAGTGGTAGCAACTTGAGTTGCTTGGAGTAGTGCTTAGAAATGAAACCCTAATTTATGTACGTTGGAGCCTTGGAGAGTATTTTTGATGTGTGGAATCGTTGCCTTAATATCACACTGCATACTACTACATAACCCCCACATGTTCGAATGTATGATCACCATTGAAGTGTGAAAGAGTTGAGATCACCTCCTCTTTGCGTACTGGTGCTATGTTATGAGGTTGCCAATGAATGCTATTTTATATCAATGTTGGAATTGGAGTTGAGTTACCTCTCCTTTGTTGTAGAATGTGGAGTTTTGTCTTCATCTATTTTTACCTGCGTGTGCATGAATACCTCTTCTCGACCACAATTTTCACTAGCGTGAATACTCGCAAAGGTTACGACCATGAATTAATAAGTTAAACATAGTTGGCATAAGCATGGTGGGAGATGATATGATGAGGAATCCATATTGCACAGGAGGAACACGACACAATTTAACATGCAAATTCATCCTTCCATCAACAAAGGAGTATTGCTGCATATTCATGTTGACGTGAAGATAGAAAAATACAAATTGCATTGTTATAATTCAAAGTCATTCTTGTATTAATTAAAATGCGAATACTTTGCCCATCGATGTATAGAAGCTGCTATTATCAAGAGAATAACAGTCTCTCATAGACCCAACTTTGAGGAGGCATTGTGTTTATATATATTTGGCTCTAACATTGGCGTCCAAAACAAATCTCCCATCCATGTAACCTTTATCCATGATTGTGTGTCGTCGGATTGTGCACAGTGTTTTTAGTATTGCCATTGCACAAGATTAGAGGTTGCAATCCACACTTCCTCCAATAAGATTAGAGGCTGCAATCCATAGTATCATACTTAACGAGATGTGCAGATGCTAATAACAACGAGAGACCACTATCTACCCAATTTGCAAAAGAGAAGGAGCAACAATCACGTCTTTAGCCGTTGGTGGTAAAGTTCAATTCATGCTTTATGCATTTGGCATCCCACTATTTCAGTGAGATTGTTATCTAGTCATTAGAGCATTTTTCTGGGTTTTGATCCATTCCTTCCTATTGATACATCGCTCCTCTCTGCATTTTTTATGAGTCTCTACTTGCATGAGACATTACATGCTCTTGTTACGAAATGTGAGATATCGGTCTGGTTAGTGTCCATTAAGCCACCCATCGATTTTTGAGTCTACCATAATTTGGTTTCTTGGCCATTTGAAATCACAAGAAACTAAAACTTTGCGGGATTTGTTAGCAAAATCTATATCATATATATACTTGAGTTTAGGACCAAAAATGAAGATCTATGTGAGATAGAGTGGTGTCGATTAGTGTGTTTGGAGATATAGATATATCTGTGCATAAAAGGGAGAAGCTCTGATTAATTTGGAAGTGAACCAACATACAATAGAGTTGATTGTACTTGATAGTACAATAAAGTAGTTGAATTCACTCCCACTCCTGCATTCAGTTTTAGAAGCATTTTTTTCCATTTGTTTTTGGCAGCACTCCTTCACTTAGTACATTTGGACTTATAGTTCTCCCTCGAAACAATGCCTTGTATAGTTCTTTTAGTACTTCATCATTGGCCTTGGGACAGTCTTTTGGAGTTTCTAGTGCCACATCGTCATAGTCAACATTACCTTCTTTTGGATCTGGGTGTGGGGGTGCTGCATCCTTGCCCTCTTTATTTTTCTTCTTTTGTTGAATCTACAGTTGCAGGTAACAACTCATCTACTCTTGGAGGGGCAAAATGCACTCCATATACTCCATAGTGAGGCATATTTATGATTTTTGAGGTAAAACATTCATCTTTTTGAGTCCATTTTAGTTTCATATTTTTGCATTAAGGTACAACTTGCACACAATGATTTTTGCAAGTTCTCTTGTTTTTGCAAGTGCCAAGACTAATAAGTAGAATTGTAATTGGGTGCATTCTCAGTTGTAACTGACACCCTTCATTTTCTGAGTTTGAGCTTGTTGAATCTTGTTGTAAAAAGGGTGGAGTTGCAAGAAGCTCTTCATTGTTTGAGTGAGTCTTTAGCTTTATTTTATAAGTGGCGAAATTAAATGGCCTTGTAGATTTACTGGACACTACTGTTTTCTACTGTTGACAACACTGTCATGGTCGACAAGACCACCCTCTCTCACATTTGAGATTGTGTAAAAGATTCAGAAGGCTCTTAATTTTCTACAACTTGAGTTGCAGCTTCAATATGATGGAAAATCAACATTCTGAAATTGTACATGTTCAAAACAATCCTCATATGATCTTGTTTAGTAGTTTGCACAGAATGGCGCCACTCCAGAATCACATAAGCAAATCAGTGGCCCCAATACAGAAGCAAGAGAAAATGAAGACGAAGTTATGCATACAGAGGTTTCACTTGTTCTTCTTAAGTCCATCATCAGACCATGGGAAGAGATCAGCAAGAACAAGCACAAAACTAGTCTTGGACATGACAAGGAAGTGACAGTTCACATTCTCGATTTCTCCAAGCCTATCCAACTTCAGAGTGTTGGTTTCCTCAATGAGGGTTCATCTTCATCCACGTCAGTTCAAAGTTGGACATGCCAATGCTGTGATCGAGTTGGCCACATGAAAGATCAGTGTTTTGATCTTCATCCCTGTAAGCATTGTGGAAAGCACATCCATTCTTCAGACAAATGCTTCATTATGAATAAACTTGAAAGAGAAAGGATCCACTACGGGTGTACTACGGATGTGTCACTTCTTGGCTAAGTTACCAGGATACAGATACATATACGGATTCGCTAGATTTTTTAAAACCCAGGATCCAGATACAATGAGGAAACGACAAGTACAAACAAATATAAAAATATTTTTATAATAAATAGAAAATTAGAATGAAGAAACAAAACTATTTAGGAAACACAAGAGTAAAACTATAAGTTATTGCCAAAAAAGAGAGTTCATGTACCATAACTGATAATTTGATAAGTTGTGATATTAATAATTATAAAAACCATTTCAACATGAACTTGAAGTAGGTCATAATAGTGTTTTTGTGAGCTACATCCACATGTACCTATCAGCAGGGAACAAAGTGGTTTTCTTGAATGCTATGGCAAGACTACAGAACAATGTAGGTGAAGTGAGCAACAACATAGTACATAAAGATAGATCATACTTTGACAAAAGACCTTGACCATAAAGATATATCCAATAAAAACGTTGAGAGTAGACCTTGATATTGATATATTAGAGTTCAAGAACACATCTTGACATAAGGATAGATCAGACCTTGAGCCCAAGCACCACTTAAACCTTGACATAAGGATAGATTAGACCTTGACCTTGATATTGATATATTAGAGTTCAAGAACACATCTTGACGTAAACACCACTTATAGCCATTAGGTGTTTAGGGTTTTTAAGTTTTTCATTAAAAATATATATTTTTTCGGGGGATCAATGGGTCATAGAAGCATTAGAAGTTGCAGGATCCATTTGAAGATTTCAAGAATTGTTTGATTTTTCTCAGGATTTGTTCTGAAATTTTCAGGAATTTTTTGATTTTTCATAAGATTCGTTTTATGGGACCAGGATATGTTTCCTTCTGCAGGGGATACGTTTCCATGGTGGATTTGAGGCGGATTTGATCCGGATACGTATTGGATTCGTGGATATGCATATCGTACAAACTAGGGTGGTGGATCCAGTAACATAGCTTCTTGGCAATTGTCGTGCCCCCTCTTATCAATCCGACCCTTGGAGGGAACATGATCGATTTGTGGGGTGCTAAATTTTGCCCCAAGGCCATATTATAAAATTTATGAACAACTAAATGCATGTGCAAATGTAACAATAAGATACTCAACGAAAGATAAATTCATTTTACACAACATGCATATATCAACATATTCATTACATGCATAATAATAAAATCATGCACAACGATAGTCATTTTTATGCTATTTACAGGCATCGAATGAATAATTCAATCTAGACCATTTTATTCAATTCAACATAAAAAAATAGTCATTCATAACACACAAATTTATTATATTTGGAAACAATAGTAAGCACTTATCTTTTAATTGGAATTGCCAGATCAATTGGCTATGGAAGATCGACGTTCCACCCAATCGCAGATCTTTGCCCAGCTGTAACACCCTGGTTTTGACCCCGTTTGCATTTAAAGTATATGATGCAAATATTGTATTTAATTGTGGTGTGGAGCTCAAGGCAAAAGCCCCACCATCGATTTAGCATGTTGTAGTTCGGCAAGTAAATTAGATGCCGATGGTGTTTTGTGCTAGCGAGGCACATTATAATTTTACACCATGTAACTATGCAATTAATAAAATATACCACAGTGGGCTATGTCAATGTGACCGTTGAAGAGAAGGGGCATGATCTCACAAGGATAAGGGGGGCGGGAACCATTTAAACCTTTGGGCCAATGGAGAAATGCCAAATGTTAAGGGGAAAACCCATAAAGCTGTCAACTACCCTTTTTGTCTTTTGTGCCCAGTCATTTAGGAAGTGGTTGAGAAATTAATGCATGGGGATGGGAAGAGTATGGGAGTCAAATTCGAATTTGGGGAGCCACCCATTTTGGAAAAGTGTGTATTTGACTTGTTGGGCAAGTCAATGCTTGGAAAAGCATGCCCAAGCTATTACTCACCCACACCCTTTCATTTTTCACCATTCCCATGGAGGTTGGATACGATACGGCAAGGAAACGACATATATATATATATATGTGTGTGTGTGTGTGTGTGTGTGTGTGTGTTATATAATTAAAATTTAGCATTCATAATTTAAATTTTAAATCAAAACTACATATTAACATATTACATAATTCTTATCATCAACATAAGTCAAATATACAAACTACAAAGCGAATTGAGTGGCAACCTCTGTCATATTCAATTTTCATTCTTCAAAATTTAAAACATAATTATAAATTACATTTACATATGATAAAAAATGTCCTTGTCCATGTGACGAAGACCCACATCCACTCTAGCATTTTCATTGCCTATAGTTGTGAGGAGAAAGAAAAAGATCATGAACCTACAGAAACACAAGAGGAAGATACCTTAGTTTTATGGGACTGTGTTTCTATTTTTAATATGGAAGATGAAGACTTTCCGATGTAAGAAGAAACACCAGAAACTAATGTAACAACAAGAAGTCAGAATCCGTTAAAAGAAGATAATTCAATACTTCCAAAGATTAAGAAACTTAAAGAAAACATGAAGAAGATAAAGAACAACACTTCAGCTGTTAAAATACCTGAATTTGTCATTTCAAGTCAGGATCCTAAGAAAGTCAACACCCCTGTAAAGCCTATTGAAAGTAAAACTGACAATGTCAAGAAGAATCTCAAAGAACATGAGATGGGATATGATGTTGTGGAAGACATTAAAAATGCTAAATCAAATATCTCATTGTTTGAAATGTGCAATTTACCTCAGCAAAAGGAGAAGCTTTTAAAAGCACTTGAGACACCAGAAGAGGAGCTTCCCAGTGACAACCAACCTGAGGAAGAGATTGGTGAGGCAAGTTTAGGAGGAAAATCTAGGTATAAAACTCCAACATTTCTCCTAACCTTTGAAATTTTCAACTATAATGTGCATAACTGTTTAGTGGACTCAGGAGCATCAGTCAATGTTATGCCACTTTCAGTCTGCAAGCAAATCAATGGTCAACCTAAACCAACCACTGGACAAGTTCTTCAATTAGACAGAACAACAGTAAAAGTAATAGGAGAAATGGAGAATGTTCTGATTCTTTTATCTGCAGATTAGAGTGTATGTCAGTACATTGACATTGTAGTAGCAGACATACCGGATGCTTATGGTTTGGTTTTGAGTCGAGATTGGTCAGCAAGGTTAGAAGGATATTTTGCATCGGATTGGTCACATTTGTGGTTTCCTTTTAAAGGATGTCAAAATCAGATAAAAGTGTTACGAGAGCCTCAAATGAAATATAATTTGACTTAGTTAGAAGGAAAAAATGAACCAGTAAACTCTGTGTTGCGAAACTATTTCATTGAACAGGAACCGGGAAATTACCAAGCTGAAGAAGCCAACAATATACCTGATATCCAGCCAGATCTCCTTTGATTTTCACGGGCTGATGAGATTGACTGTAACATAGTAGATTTAGTTTCAAATGTAGTTTGTAATTCAAATTCAGTAGAAGTAAAAAAGTTTTTGGATTCTTTATTTCGATGGTTCTAAAATATTGGAAGGATCAGGCGCTGGCTGTGTCTTGATTGATCTAGAAAAAAATAAACATTTTCTTTCATGTAGGTTAGAATTCGAATGCACAAATAACACAGCCGAATACGAAGCACTAGTTCAGGGACTTAAAAAAGCATTAGAATTGAAAGTAAAAAATCTGAAAGTATATGGAGATTCTAAAATTGTTGTTAAGCAAATTTAGAACAAAATTCACTGCATTTCACCACATTTGAAAGCTTACCAAAATGAAGTTTGGGATTTGCTGATAAATTTTCATGCATTCAATATTGTGTCAATTCCTAGATTAAAGAATGCAGCAGCTAATTTACTAGCTACCTCAGCTGCAAGATTAGTACCTTCAAATAATAGATGCTCTATTGAATTACTTTTCAGGTCTTCTGTTCCAGATAACATCACAAATCTAAGGGTTTTTGAAAATGGTCAGCAAATCTTGGAGTGTTTGATGAATGATGATACTTTCAATGGAGCAATAATAGATGATGAGGAACATCAAGTGGAATTAAAATTCGGGAACTTTATTCCAAAAGGAGTTAGGACCTTGGAACAAATGTTTGATTTAGATAACAAGTTCAGAAAGCCAGCGAATGTCAAGATTCATAGCTTGTCTTTACAATTCGAGCTGATAAATTTAGGGTCTGAAGTTGAACCCAAATATGTAAATTTGGGGAAGTGTTGTTCTCCCAATGAAAGGAGTAAGTTCATTAGTTTATTCAAGCAGTACAGGGATGTGTTTGCTTGGACCTATGAAGATCTCAAAACTTATGACACAAAGATCATACAACATGTTATCCCAATCAAAGTTGGAATCATGCCTTACCAACATCATTTGAGAAAGATGCATCCTAAGTTGGAACCTTTAATTCAAAGTGAGGTAAAAATGTTGTTGGATGCTAAAATCATATTTAAAGTCAGACATTCGGAATGGGTTTCTAATTTGGTACCAGTACGTAAAAAAGTCCGGAGAACTCAGACTTTGCGTAGATTTCAGAAATCTTAATCGTGCATCAGATAAAGATAATTATCCTGTCCCACCCATGGAACAAATACTACAGATGGTTTCAGGCTCTGAATTGTTTTCGTTATTAGATGGATTCTCCGGTTATAATCAAGTATTAGTAGCAGAAGAAGATAGGCTCAAAACCACTTTCAGAACCAAGTGGGGAACTTTTGCGTATGATGCCCTTTGGACTTATCAATGCTGGAGCTACATTCCAGAGGGCCATGGATATAGCTTTCCGCGGTTTGATTGGCCGTAGTGTTGTGGTTTATCTAGATGATGTTATAATATTTTCGAAAAAGAGAGAAGAGCATACATTTCAGTTGAAACAGATTTTCGAGCGTTGCTGAAAATATGGTATTTCACTAAATCCCAAGAAATATGTGTTTGCGGTCACAGAAGGAAAGCTACTGGGTCATGTCATTTCTAAGAAAGGGATCTCCATACACCCGGAGAGGATTAGAGCCATAGAACAGATCTCTTTACCCCATAATAAAAAGGGTATGCAATCTTTTATGGGGACAATCAACTTTGTGCGAAGGTTTGTACCAGACTTTGCTCAAATTGTCAAACCTTTGCAGCAAATGGTTAAATAGAGTGTGTAATTCAAATGGATTGATTTGGAGAAGAATGCATTCAGCAAGATAAAAACATCTGTTGCTCATGCACCATCACTCAAAAGTCCAAATTTTGAAAAGGATTTTATACTGTATACTTTCGATTCTGATGATTCATTAGCAGCTGTGCTTACTGTTGCTGCCTTTCACACACTTGGGTTACGTGGCAGAAATCTTCAAGCCACTCTGTGTGTCCTTGGGGGCAAGTCTTGAGTCAAGGCTGTCACCTTGTTCTTGAGTCCTTCGTTTAGGCTCAACTCCTAACGAAGCCAAGGGGGGTAGACCCTATCAAGTTACCAAGGCAAAATTATTTAGTATGATGATGGTATTAAAGAGTAAGTTTTTTAGGAGTTTCGATTTAACAATTGTAAACAACAAATAACATGATGAGATAATACCCATATATACCTTAGGCGAGGGGACTCCAGATATACCCAGGGGGTACTTGAAGTATGTCCAAAACTAAACCGTGACGACTACCTACAAGGAATATGTGGGCTGAATGGAGTCTCTGAGGCTATTGTTCATAATGCACCCGAAGGTGTAACAGAGATCGGCGCCTCGAGGTCACTTTTTAGGAGTTCCCGCTTCCTTTGGGTATTTTGCCACCGTAATGGTTTGATTGAGGCGTTGGATTTTCGCCTGATGGTTTGTCAATTTGGGGAGAGTGAATCCTAATTATTCTAGTCACTCAAGTGCTTTTGATGCAGCTTGACTGATCGGACGAACCGCAGCCAAGTACAGAGCATACACACTGGAGTTTTCGTTATTTTTAGTTAATTTTAAGATAGGTGTTCGTGTTAAAAAGAAAACCCTCTAGGAACCTCTTTCGATCCAAGTGGATCTCAATTGGGGAATCAAGGTGGGGTTAATTTTATTATGGCTAACGAAATAATTGATGAAAAAGGAATCAAAGATACACAATGCCGGTTTTCTAATTAATCCTACCACGCATCTCTTTCCCCTTGCGGGTCAATCGGGAAGTTGTGGGGTACGTAGTATGATTACTTTTGAAATTAAAATATGGAATAATGCGAAATTATATCAAAGTATACAATCCAGCACGTTAGTACTAAACTAGAGCAGAAAAAAGGGAAAAAAGCAAAAAAGTGAAATGGGTGTAGATCCCCCCTGGGGGGATGGGGAGCGGGCTCGAAAGAGCCTACTCAAAAGATTTTCTTTTATTATTATTGGTTATAATATCAGCAAACTAAAATATCAGAAACCTCTTGGTCCTTATACGGGATGAAACCAAGATCTTACAACTCTCCAAAATTTTTAAATTCTAGTGAAAGGGGAGACCCCTGGGGGATTTGAATGCTCTCGAGGCCACTTTCGAACAACAATTTTTTTTTTTTTTGTTACACCTGCTAAAAACCAGCAAGCATGTTAGAATAACATATGCCCAAAAGCACTTTAAGAGTACCTTTGGATCACCCTACCTTAACTCAAAAAACATTAAGTTAAAACTAGCTAAACATGTGAAAAAGGAACCAAGGAAAGCAAGCTTTCCTTGGGATCTTGGCTTGCTGTTTGTGCAGCCAATGAAATATGCACTGATTGCTGGATTTAATCTTTTTAAAACATAAAAGGAAATCTCGAGCATGCAACCTACTGATTTTCTATAACTTGCCATGCCAAATGGACGATTTCCTTATGCTAGATCTAGAATGCTTAATGATACTTTTCAGAATTGAGATCTAGACTATGAGCTTTGAAATAGTAGATCTATGTACATTTTACTTTGATATAACAGATCCAAATGATAACAAAGCTTTCGAACACAGTAACCAGGTAAGAAAATTGATTTTTTAAAGAAAAGAGAAGAAGAGGAGAGAAGGTCGACTCGTTGCTGGAATCGAACAAGCTGAAAGGAGGCCCTTTTGTGGAGCGCTGAGGGACAGAGTCTTGATCTTATTGGATAAGGAATGGCGTCAATTTTGATCCACACCTTCGTCCAATCGTGAACTTGCAACTAGATAACACAAGCCTACACAACACCTCGTGAGATGTGGATATAGATGTATAAAGCAACAAAAATGAAAGATCATGCAAAAATAATCTTATTTAAGCATATAATTGAAATTCTTGAGCATACATAATATGGATAAACAAGAGCAAGTAATCTAACTTGCCTAGTTTACACCCTTACTTGATTCAACCGAATCCTTGAAGCCAGAAAACCAAAGTAGCACAGAAATTGGAAAGAAATTACAGTTACCACATTAGCAGCATGACGTTGGGAATCCACAGAAACACATGCACTACACGGTATAGCCTCCAAAGCTTCTTTATTCACAATAAAAATATAGCAGTATTACAATGGCAACAACTCCTCAATCCAACTCTAACTAGCTTGGAAGAGGCAGCCTGAGCTTTTTTTATACAAAAAATAGGAGATCCAGCCCAGGGGGGTGCAAATCCCAAGGAGACAGACCACTGCAGCTGAGGGAGAGTCAGTCAATGCTGATCTGAAGCCAAACTGAGCTTACTTGTCAATCGAGGGGCTGATTGAGCTGACACATCAACCCACAGACTGACACATCAATCCACAGAGCTTCCAGAAGAGCCCACACATGTGGAGGAGAGAGAGAGGGCGCAATTCCCCATAAAGGATGTTGAAGATCAACTCTAGATCTGTCCAGATCACCTCCTTCAGTTAAGGATTTGTCAAATCCAGTCAATCTTGTTCAGATCTGACTGATTTCAATCAAATCAGCTGAGGATCCACTGATCTAGGATTCTGGATTTGCTCCATTATTCATCAATTTATTAATTAAAATAATCAATAATTGATTTTTGGGGTTTTTTGACCTAAGTGATGGAAAATCACTCAAAACTTGAAAAAATGGGTCCATGGGTTTACATGGTGCTCTTAGCTTGAAAATGAGCACCTACATGATTGAAACTGATTATTTGGCCCACTTTTATTACAAAACCAATTTTTCCAATTAAACTATTAAAAAATAGCCTAAGTTTTGGAAAAATTAAATTTTAATAAAAAACACTGAAAAAATTAAAAATTTAAAAAAGTTGAAAAAACCTAGGGGGACTCAGACATGTTCATATGACTCGACCATGATGCCTAGAATGTTTATACATTGACACATAGACTCTAATAACCTCAATAGGCCTAAATGCCAAGCCGACCACCCCAACTTTGGAGGTATGGAGTGAAAAACTCATAAATTATTAGTCATTTATTCAACAATCAATAATAACCAAGGAAAAAACACCTTGGGCTGACCGGATTGACAAATAAAGTCTAAGAGATAGATTCTTTTACAGACACTATCATGCTGGAACATTTATTACAATTCCCCCATGGGGTATGAACATGTGATATAGTACAACAAAGTTTCCCAGAAGCAAGACTGAAGGTCTTCTAAAGTCCAAACAAGTTATCCTTGTCCGGTTCACCAGGCTCACTTGATAAAAAACCACTAAGTACAACTTAGGTGGTAACACTTACACAAAAGGAAGATGGGGGAGATGAGTACCCCATATCATTTATGAGCACTGGTTTGCAAGAGGCTGAATTGAACTATCCCGCAGTTGACAAACAAGCTTATGCAGTTTTTAAAGCGGTAAAACAATTCAGGCCATATATACTTAAGAATCGCACCAAAGTAATAGTTCCTCACCCAGCTGTACGATCTCTTTTTGTATAAAAGGAATTAGGAGAAAGAAGAGGCAACTGGGTGACTGCTTTACAAGAATACGATCATGAGTTCAAACCAGCAGCCATAGTTAAAGGACAAGGACTTTGTAAACTAATGACTGAAGGTCAAAACAATGAAGAAAGCAGCTGGGATAATGAAGCTGAACTACATATGGTGGATGTATGTCCTCTGTTTACAGCTCCAGATTCCTGGTATTGGGACCTAGTCCATTATCTCCAAGAAGGGTATGCCGGAGCATTGGAGTCCCAAGCAAAGAAGAGCATTACGTCTGAAATCGGCTTTATATCAGATCATTGATGGAGTACTGTTCATAAAGAACTACGATGGAGTCTTTCTCAGGTGCTCGGAACAAGAAGATGCAAAGAAGGTCGTAGTAGAATTGCATGATGGACTTGCTAGAGGTCACTTTTTTGGAGACACAACAGCACATAAGATGCACATAAGATTCTCAGAGCTGGATATTATTGGCCTACATTGTTTAAGGATGCTCATGCTCATGTTAGAAAATGTGATGCTTGTCAGAGATGTGTTGGAAGACACGCCAAAGCAGTAGGACCATTGAAACCAGTAGTCATCTCAGAATCGTTTGAACAGTGGGGAATCGACATTATCGGAGAAATAAACCCAAATTCCTCCTTGCAACACAAGTATATTCTGACAACAACTGATTACTTCACCAGATGGGTAGAGCCCATACCGCTACGGAAAGTAAATGAAGATGCAGTTATGGATTTCTTTTAGAACCACATTATGACCAGGTTTGGGGTTCCAATTTCCCTGGTTTTTGATAATATTTCTTATTTTTCTTCTATCAGATTAACTGCATTTGCTAATGAAAGAGGAATTAAGTTGCATTATTCTGCACATTATTACCCACAAGGAAATGGTTTGGCGGAATCCACAAAAAAAATTCTGATTAGAATTCTAAAGAAAACAGTGATAGAAAATCAAAGGAGCTGGCATTTAGCTTTACCTAATGCTCTCTGGGCAGATAGAGTCACACCCAAGAATTCCTTAGGTGTGTCACCATACACTCTCGTTTATGGAAAAGAAGCTGTCCTCCCTCCTAATATTCTATTGCCATCTTCTATAATAGCCCAAGAGTCTAGGGGTACTGATAATGAAATTCTACAAATCCGAATCTATAATCTGTTGAAGTCAGAAGAGTCTAGGTCCAAGGCTCGAGAAAGGTTTAAGCATCAACAAGAAATAGTGAAGCGTTGGTTTGACAAGCACAAAGCTGGGAACAAAGAGTTTGAAGTAGGAGATCTGGTTCTGAAGTGGGATCACCCGCACGATGAGAAGGGAAAGCACACTAAGTCTCAACAGTTATGGGTAGGCCCTTTTCAAATTGAAGCAAAGCTAAGCCCCTCAACTTACAAGTTGCAAGACTTACAGGGGTGGGAAGAGAACTTACCAGTAAATGGTTTAGTTCTCAAGCCTTATTTTTCTTGATCATTTTGATTTTGTTTTTTTTTGTACATAAATAAACGTTTGGTTTATTGTTTACTTTAGAGTATTTTTAGTTGTTTGCTTTATTTGCTTAGAGTTTGATCGATTGTAAATTTTTGTTTTGTTTATAGTCAATAAAACAACATGACTTTTGGTTTTATCGAGTGCATCAGAATTTTGGATTAACTGAGATCTTTGACTACAAGACTTCCTACTATTGATTCATATAATGTTTGCAAGAATTTCTTCAAGTTTAACAGATTTTCTAAATGGTTATGAACACATTGAAGTCCTGCTTAATCATTGTGAAATAACTTAGGATAGAAAAGTCCAGAGTACTATTTTGAGGCTCCATTCATCTCACATTAAAAACTGTACTAGGGAGTAACAACAAAAGACCCATGGAAAGGAAGCAAGGTAAATCGTGTATTATATTTAAATAATCCCATGCCATGAATTGAAAGCCAAAAGGTTAACGAGAGTTAAAATCTCCTAAATAGCAATATGTATCAGAACACGCAGTGAACCACATCAGTATGAATGAGATTGCCAAAGTTCTTCTCCGTCCGTGGGTTGAAATTAAAATATCTCTCACACAAAAGGACACTATGGATAGAGGAGCATGAATTAAAATTCAGAAAGAAGGCAAACAGGAGGACTCAAAAGGGGACAAAAGTCCAAAAGCACAAAAAGTGTAAAATGGCATGGGAATGAGGAACAAACGAATATATCTGTTTACCATATGTTACGATCTTGTCGTGTTGGAGTTGGAAACTACCCAAAGACAGAAGTAAAACGAAACTCATACTCTTGGCCTCGAAAGAGTTATCCAGACTTTGAAATCCTGGTTTCCCTTTTTCCTTAACTCGGACTATAATCAATGATTAAAGTGCATACATCTTACATTTTGGGAAATTCAGATATCTTGAAGAAATTTAGCAAATTGGTATTATCAAAACAATCTATTGATCAAAGAGTAAATTGTTCAGAGATCTATGTTCACTAGGTAGTCGCCAATTGCTGCAGCTGCAACAATTTCCCCAAAATTTTTCAATTTTAGGGCCCCCCTTTTTATTTGTTTTTCTTCAAACTGGCCTTGGGAGTATTTTATTATTGCCAAAGTTGCCTTGAGTTAAGAAAATTCTCGTAAAAAACTTGGTCTTTTTACTTTTCTGTATCTGATGATTAATCAACTATTCTTTCAATATCGAAAGCGTAGTGGACTAGCCTTCTGACATTGCGGAAGCAGAGCCATCTAACCTGCCGAGTGGTCTATCGGAAGCCTTTGGAAACCTTCACCGATGCATCGGAGTTAATTTGCTTTACCTCTCGGACTTTGTTTGCCGAAGTTCTGGCTCCTTAGTGCTAGACTTATCCGATGATCTGGGTGTTCTTTCACCTTAGTGTTTCCGATATCCGATTAATTTTTCCCGCTGTCGTGTTGCTTGATCGGAAAAGGCCGGAGTTGTAGTGTTTATCCCGCCCGACGTTGCGGAAGGCTAGTTTTAAAGTGATCCGAAAGCTTTACCTTTTCTTTGTCGATTCCAAAGAGCTTAACTTTGTCGGTAGCCGATGCTTGTTTCCCAATGCAATCATCGGGGTAGTAGAGCAGTCTAACACCGACCGCGGAGGGCTATCAAAAATTGGTTCCGAGAATAGTGAGTAGCGACTTTGACGTCCGAGGTTGTTTTCTATATAGTGACCGAGTTTGTAGTTCTTTTCGTGCCCGCTATTGCAGATATCCTCCAGACTATTTTTCCGATGGTTTTAATGTTTGCCCACCACCCGGTCAAAGGTTATATATATGTGTTATATCATGCCTTGTGATTTGTCAAAGTTTGCACAGTCGAAACCGTCCGGAGAAGGTGTGCGCAGCTGTCAAGACCTGTGTTGTCCTCCTCTGCACCTATGGAAAGCTTTGATCGTCTGGGTCGCCCACGTCGCCATTTCCAGGTAGGTTACCCGTGATTTTGTCTTTTAGGTGGTGTTTTTTACTGTTGAACTGTTTTAGTGGATGGAGGTTAGGTTTTCTGCATAGGGGGTTAGGGTTTCGCTTCCTTGCGTTTTTCTTGTGAACATTTTAATTCATTAAGGGGCTTAGCTCGTTGCTTGAGATGTCATTCGTGGGAGGTTGAGTTTGTCTGCCGTCAAGCGTTATGTATGCGCCTGCGTTTCTTGTGCGGGGTTGTAGGGCATGGTGCAGACATACGTTTCTCTGTCTGCACCACCTTATTCTTGGAAATTTTATGGTCGACTGGAGGTTAAGAAGCCATATTCTTTACAACCACAATTTCCCGTGGGATTCAGGAGGGCATTCAGTCGACTAGGGTTGTTTGAAAGAGGAGTTTGAGCGTTGGTTTAAGAAGTACGGTGAAACTGAGTAATTTTGAGAGTTTGTTGAGATTTAGCGGTGGAATGAGCTTCATGAGAATCAAAATACCTGTATGAGATGAAGAAGAATTTCAGTCAATTAGGGTTTTTGAGAGAGTGAAGCTTGGGCAGGTTTATGAGGCAGCATTCTATCAGGTTTTGTTTTAAATCACTCATTTAAAAAATTGTGTTTAACCTAATTTCCCAGCATGCATGTTGAAGAGGTGAATAGATCTGTATATTTTCTTGTTTATTACTATATCAATTGCTAGAGTTAGTTAGACTAAAACATGTTGCATCACTGTTACAGGTCGATTGCCATTACAACAACATGCCAAAGAGACAGAAGAAGAAAGCCCAGGTGGCTGAAGAGGAGCCTGAGTTAGAAGTAATAACCAGGTTAGAAATCATCTATGAGGATACTAAAGCCACTACTGGAGTAGAACCAGATTACAAATGGGGAGAAATTTTCAGAATGATCTCAAGCTAGAATGTCCTTGATGCTGGGTTTGAAGAAATGACAATTTATGCTAACATTGAAATGGCAGCTTTGATGAAAGTGGCTACTAGGCCTGAATTGTTTCCGTGCTCAGAAGTAATAGGTTGGATTCTGCCTAGGGCAGATGTGATGGGAATGATCTTAGCAAATACTGCAAAGCAAGGCTATGCTACATACAACCTTGCCTATGTGTCTATGGCATACCATCTACCCTCACCACAGGCCTATCTAACAGAAAGTTGGTTAAAGGAGGTAGGTCTGGACTTGGTAGAGATGGTAAAGAGGATGATGATCCTAGGGAAGAATTTCAAAACTAGACCTTCGGGAGAATATGATACCTCAACTCTCTGTGCTCCTTATAGATTTATTGCTTTGATGCTTAACAAGATTTTTGGTAGAGCAAATGGAAAAAGTTTCAAGATTGGTTGGATATCGGTCATCGTTTTTGTTGCTACACAAAGAACTATCTTCAATTGGGCCACTATAGTGTCAAACAGTCTTTTAGCATGTATAAGTGCAGCCTTGGAAGGAGTATCCCAAAAGAAATTTGAATTCTACATGAGTTCTATTTTAATTGATTGCATATTGTGCACTCAGCCTTTCCTTGCTTTAAAGTGCAATTGGGAGAAGGACAGAACCCCAGTATACATAGCTTATAAATTGTTTTGGGCTCATAAGTATTACAGTTACTATAGGGAGATTTGTGAGCATTTCATTATGCCCCTATATACTATGATTTTCCTAGCAGAATGTAATTGAATGTCTGAGGAAGCATTTAAGGTCATACAGGAATTCGGGAGTTATTATTTGACAGAGGATGGATTGTATGTGAGGATGTATGGTGGTTCGAGAGCTCCTTCTCTGCTCCCGAAATATGCTACCGATTATGTATTCCACAAGGAAGTTATTAGACAGTTATACATTGATGGAGTAGGGAATTTTTTGTTTGAACATAAAAAGGCAGTGTACCCTGCGGTACCCTTCTTCGTTGGAAGTTATAAGTTTTCAAGGGTCAAGATTGCAGCAGAGTTTGTTAAAGAATTAGAATATTTTCGCTTTAGAGAAATGAACTTTCATAGAAATGACTCCGAAAATAAGGCAACTGATTATTGTAAAGAAGCAGGAGTTCATTTCGAGTATACTGACTTCTGGGACAAGGATGAGGAAACCTTTCACAATGCAAAGAACATGACAGCCCTCAGGAAAAGTTTCAAGCAAAAGATAACAACTGTGGGAGGAAAGGGCAAGGTTGCAGAAAAAGCTAAGAAGCTAGAAGAGGAACATGCCAAGAAAAGAGAAGAAGATGCTAGCAGATTGGTACAAGAAGTAGAGAATTGGTTGAGGATTGAAGAAGAAGAAAAGAAACGAGCCGTTGAAGAAGCAACTAAGAAGGAAGAAGAAGAAATGAAAAGAAAAGAGGAAGTTGAGATAAAGAAGAAACAAGCAGAAAGTGAGGGCTTTAGGTTAACAAAACCCCAAAAGAAAAAGCAGCCCACAAAGCAAGCTGATGTACAAGAAGGACAAGATCCTACATATCAAGAACAAGGACAGTCTGATCCTGATCCCTTGGAGCATGTTGTTCCTTCTGGCAGTATGTTAGGAGAAGTTTCAATTTTTGAATTTGATTTGATTCCTTTCATGCCTACTGAAGGGGAGGAAATACCTGATTTTAATACTATATTCTATGACAAAGAAAAGAAGAGAATTGTTAAGAGAACCGAGAAAAGAGTAGATACTGGAGGAAAGCGAGGGAAGATGGTGACGGACAAGACAGTAGTACATGGTACTCATAAGGATCCACAGTTAATAGCAAGGGTTGGGGTAGCTTTAACCTTAGCAAATGAAGACAACATGGATAGGGTCATGACTGATCTGGAGCAGTCACGGAAGAACGTAGCTTAGGTGAAGGAAACCTTGAAGAAAGAAAGGGATGAAAGCCATAATCTAAAAAGAAAATATGATAACATGATAGGTGAAGTCAAGGTTTCAAGGATAGAATGCCAAACTCTGCAAGTAGATAAGGATGCTTCAACAATATCTGCAGAGAATACAGAGAAGAATTCTCAAGTTACCTTGGTAGAGTTACAAAAGCTACAGCTGGAGCATCAGAGTTTAAAGGCTGAGAAAGATAATCTTTAGTTATTGTTTGGAAAATTAAATGAGGAAACGAACAAGTTGGAAAGCAAAGTTACTGAGCTGGGAATAGAGTAGGCTACTGCAGAAGATAAGGAGAAGCAATATCAGACGCAGATAGCAGCTTTAGAAGAACAAAAGAATTCATTGACAACATTGCTAAAGAGTGCTATGGAGCAGAAAGTTGACATCCGACCCTTAAAGGAGCATGCTCTGATGCTTAGGAAAAAGATCCATCAGATACAATTACAGATAAAAGATGAAAGATGTAAAGTTCAGCAGATAGACACCAGGCTGGAAGAGATTGTACGTACCACTTCATATTTTCTGGATAGTACTCAGGATATATTGGAAATTCTAAAGGGAAGAATGGTTTGGGTAGAAACCAATAAAGAATCTCCCGCAGACCTATTCGTCAAAGATCAGCAAACATTGAAGCAAGAATATGAGTTAATGGAATTCACCAGTAATATCGCAGAAGAATTTAAAAAAACAGTGAAGAAGACAAAGACAGCTTGTCCTGAATTCTGCAGGAGAGTGCTCTTCACCTATAATCGGTGCCAGACTTCTGCTGAGAAGAGATTGGAGGTGCTACCTGAACATGAACTGTTTTAAAACATTTACATGACAGATACAGCGAGGATGAACAAGCTATCCAGCAAGTCAAGGATTTGGATGAATGGATATTAAAAAATGAAGTAGCACATGCAGCCGTGAGCATACACTTATTGGAGGACCAGATGCGCTTGATTCCTGCTAGAATAGAAGGTGTGAAGACCCAAGTTGCCAAGTATGCAATTAACATTCGATTCCTTGAGCCTTCTGGGTTTGAAAGCATAGCAGCAGACGCTAATGCATGGAAAAAGTTCACAAACGAGTAAGCTGGGCCTTCCTAGTGAAATGTTTTGGGAATATTGATTACTAATGTAATATATTATATTAATTTTTGTGCACAAGCTACAGGACAAATTTTCATAAAGGAAAGGTTGGGGAAGCTCAAGAGGCAAATAGGGGCAGCCCAAGAGTTTTTTGTTTTTTGTATAAGTATAGGAGAGTTTTAGATAGCAAATGAGCTTTTTTCAGACTATCTTGAGGAAGTTTATTGTAAGAAGAACTAATTCATCTTATAATAAAAAGTTATATGTTTTCAACTGGAGAAAGTTTTGTGGAGTTTCACATGTTTGCCATGGGCTGGTTGGGTGTGAACTGTTTCTTTTTCAACTTGTTTCCATGAACTGTGAGATCGTTCTAACCTATTGAATTCTTTCATGTTATGAATGTGCTCTTGTTTATTTTTGTGAAATTTCCACATTCGTGATTGAGTAATGAATGTTTTAATTAACAATGAGCTATCTTGTTGTTCATCTTTCTATTGATATTCATATGTTCAGGAATGTTAATAGGTATCTGTGATTTTCTTTATGCATGAAATACAATACATTACTCACCATTAATTATAGTTTTGCTCCCTAGGGATAAGTTAGTGAGTCTTAGTTAGTTTCTTTGTTTTTGTGATTTAGAAGCGAGAGAAGTAAGACGAGAGGTAAGAACCTGCGCATCACGTTGTGACCCTCCTCGTTATCTCTATCGCCTGCATTTAGTTAGGCATTTGCACATCATACTTAAATATTAAAAAACTAAAAAAAATATATACGGTGGATCGGGCTGTAACCGGTAAAACACTTTAATCGTTACTTGACCTACGGTAGGGGGACCATAAACTGGACGGATTCCCCATACCAAACAATAACGAGCTAATTGGGAACGTTTATTGGGGAGAATCCCTGCCGTTGTTACCTGTGATTTTCCAGGCCCCAATAGTTCCTTAGCCTTCTTGGAGCCCAATCTGTTTTGCTTCACTGAATGGATGAAGCCATATGTGCTCTAGTTCCTCTCTGCTGATGAGGAACTAACAACTTGTGACAAGATCTTGACAGCCAATTTTTGGATATTTGGAATTTCTCCACCATGGAAGTTCTACCAATTAAGTCGACTTAGTTTGGTCTTGTCCCGCATAGTCTCAATATCTGCACCCAAATTTCAAACTTCAAATTCTCAGATCTTAAACAAATATGAAATTATCTAAGAAACCAATATGAAATAACAATGATCTTGATTCTAAAGACGATGAAGGAGCATTACCTGCACCCAAACCCTCAGATCCCACAAAATGTGAAAACTCTTCACGAATCATATATGCAATATCAGGATCTACAAATAGCTTTCTAAGAGCTTTCTTATACCCTTGGGAGACTTCTGAGGCGTTGTTTGGTGCAGTTCTTTCTGGATTATTTAGCAACTCCGCAGAATAATATTTAGGATTCACTGCATTGGCCAAAAGGTGCAATGAAGTGGTCATCTTGTTCCACCTCTTAGTTAATGTCTTTTACTTCTTTGTAAAAGACTTCATCTGGGTCTTGCTCCTTGGCATTGATGACCACTCTTATCTTTTCTATCATAGAGTCAATGCCCTCATACAACTCTCCCAAATTGGGCCTGTCAGTGTCAAACATACGTAGCAAATCCACAATTGGCTTAGTAAATGTCAAGAGGTACTCCACCTTATCCCACCATTCATCATCAACAACCAACCTCTTCACTGCTTATGCTCTTTTTTGTCTGGGAATGCCTCCATTAATTCCAAAGAGAACTGCATACCATTGATTGCAAAGCTTCTTTCACCTGCATAAGCCTCATTAAGACTGATGTGAGAGGCAAAAGGAGTCTCTGCAACCTGCAACTGACAAGATTTCAATAAATTAAAATTTAGAGTCCTAAGAATCAAGATTTATGAAACAAACTTTAAACTTTACATTTTTGATACCTTAAGAAGCTCCAACTTTGCAAATTCCCTGTGAATGCCTTGGGACATGTGGTGGTTTGTGATGAAGGCTTGTATAATTGTATTTCCCTTGCCTCTTCAAAAATAAGTCGCATCCACTCAATTTGAGTCCCCATCTTGCTCAACACAAGGGGTCCAAAAGCAAAAGATGTGTTGATATTTGCCTTCAACAATTAGGCCCACTGCTCTGCACACAGTTGCATTCTCTGTTATGACCTAGACAACATTTTCTGCCCCCACAAATTCAATTTGCTTCAATCAAGATGTTAGCAATAAATTGAGCATCTTTTTGCATCCCCTCACAATCCACTGCTTTCAAAAACATTACCCCTTTAGGGCTTTGAGCAATCACATTGATCAAAGGCCTATGCCTTTGATCTTTCCATCCATCAGACATTATGGACACCCTTGATATGTGCCATGAATTACGAATGGGGTTCAATGCACCCTCTAAACGTAACTTCTCACCTGTCAATAGTGTAGTGCAGATCTTCTCATAACTAGGTCCAACTTATGCTGTTGGGGCTTTATTAACTTCTCTAATCATCTTTGCCCAGTAAGGAGATCGCACGAGGTTAAAAGGAAGGCCATTCGCATAAATGCATCGGCCTATAGCTTCATCTGCTGTTCCTCGAGCATCATTATTAAAACTCTTTTCAAGCGGTCCCAAATTAGATCGCTTTGAGTTTGAAGGACTACCTCCTTCATGAGAGGCAAATGGAGTCTTTGATGAATATGCTCCTATTCTTGTTGGTTGTTTGAATTGAAAGGCAACATTTGACCATTTGCTTTAATATCTGTCTCATCTTGTTCTTTTTTATATTTTACTATTTTTTCTTTGCTCAAACCCTTCCCATCTTTTCCAGGTTAAAAGGAAGGCCATTCGCATAAAGCATCGGCCTATAGCTTCATCCGCTGTTCCTCGAGCATCATTATTAAAACTCTTTTCAAGCGGTCCCAAATTAGATCGCTTTGAGTTTGAAGGACTACCTCCTACATGAGAGGCAATTGGAGTCTTTGATGAAAATGCTCCTATTCTTGTTGGTTGTTTGAATTGAAAGGCAACATTTGACTCATTTGCTTTAATATCTGTCTCATCTTGTTCTTTTTTATATTTTGCTATTTTTTCTTTGCTCAAACCCTTCCCATCTTTTCCATCTGATTTAGGTGGGCCACTGCATACTCGGATATCGATGTTCTTTATCCCAAGCAAATGTGCTTTCACCTGGGTGTAGGATGCCTTGAATTCCTTTTGACATTCACTACAAACCCATATTAATGACCCCCCTCCTTGGATCCTCTCCACAATAGTGCATATTTCAAAAGAGGAGACTTTGGATCGATTTTCTCAATAGGGGTAGATTCAATTTCCTGCTCCCCAATATTCACGGATGATGATTCCATGATGCAAATGATAGTAAGCTGTGGCTGGACCAAAAAATAAACATAGTGATCATTACTTTTCAACATTATCTAGAAAGTGTCATTTTGACTCATAGTAAGTACTCTAATAAAAACAAATACTAAATAGCGGAGTATTGAATTTCTTACGAAAAAGGGAGTTAACTTCATACAACATACTAAGAGTCATAAATTCAAAATACAACATACAAATACAACAAAAGGAAATAAAAAATTGGTATTCACTATTCTAACTATTTGAATACATAGTACAAACACAATTGGAACTAAAGGATACATTTATTAACTTATTTGACTAGGGAAAGGAGAAAGTATCTAGAAACTCAAAGTTCAAACACCTAAGGTCCTGAATTCTAATCTAATGTCTTAATTTTTAAACTAGAAAGCAGGATTCTAAGCTTGAGAATCTGAGATATATCATATAATATAATATATACAACTAAAAATAATATAATATAATATATTAATTTATTGCAAATAAACTACAATTAAAATAAATAATATGAATATTGACAATACATTACAAATTACAATTTAAACTTACAAGATCCTAGACCCCAACCCCTTGGGACACACAACATGCTTAAAAGTAAAAAAAAAAAAATTCAACACAAAAATTTAAAAAACTTAAAAAAGAAAAACAATAAAACGAAATTCAATTTTCAAACTTTCAACACAATCTGGCAATAACAGTGAACACGACAATAACAGTGAACACGGGCTCGAGCATACCTGGAATGTTCAATGAAGCAATGGAATTGGCGTGTAGCGGCTAGCCCTCGGGCCTCAAGGCTCAACGTGATCGGTGCTCTGTCCCTCCATGTGACCTGAGCTCTGTCACTCCGCGCTCTGTTCCTCCCTGTGACCAGTAACCCAAGTTGAAGTTCTGTTCAAGGCTCAAGCAAACTCGTGGCCCGTCGACTCGTCACTCGTCCAAGGTCAGCTCGTTCACGGAATCATCGTTCACCGTTCATCGTTCGAAGTTTGATCAATCGCGGCCTATTCACTGATTGTTGTTTGCACTGTGCAGGTCGCGTGTCTTCAGTCGGCACTCGATACTCTCAGCAAAGGCGGATACAAACACCCAATGAATTCGTCCTATGGCAGTCAACACTACTCAATGAATCTGGCAATCGAATATGTTGATTATTTGTGTGTGGGGGGGTGTTATTTTATAGGAAGAACACGACTCACGATTTTCGATTTCCCGCTGAAAATAAAAACCCGTATCAATATTTCCCTTCGGAAAAGTCTGAAATGTATAAAAAAAACACTGATTTGTTTCACAAACCTTTGGAACGGTTGATTCATGTTTCCAGATCCTGAAATGGCGTTTTGAAATTTATGAAACGCGACTGAAACGGATCATCGGCCCTTTCATACAGTTTCCCATCCGCTTCTGTTTCTGACAAGTGGATTGGTGTTTCCAGCTTCTTTGACCAACGTTTCCGGTAACTTAGCATTTTAGTTGCTTCCCACAGCCAACTCTTGGTATTTTTATTGCATTAAAATTATTTACATGATTTTACAATTTTCCATGGCTTACTAGCACATGAGTAGCAAAATATAAAATACTTGCCTTTAATACCTGAGTATTTGCTAGCGGGGCCTTGGCCTTGAGCTCCACCATGCTAGGATTTATACATCGCATATACACAATTTTCACATATAAAGCCAATAAATTCTAGGAGTCACAATGGGGGTATTACGTTCCCCTTCCCCTTAGGATAACACTATTCTCCGTGTTCTCAAAATTTGAACAAAAATGGGTATGCCTCTTTCATGGCATGCTCTAACTCCCATGTAGCCTCATTGGGATCAAGGTGCTTCCATTGCACCTTTACCTGTCTAATGGATCGGTTGCATAGCAATGTTACCTTCTTGTCGAGGATGCGCACATGCTCTACTTGAAACTCTCCCTCGAGTTCCACCTGTATCACATTCCAATAAATTATGTGATTAGGATCATTTACATACCTCTTAAGCAAAGATACATGGAAACATTATGAGCTCTCATGTTAGTAGGCAATGCAATGCTATATGCAACTGGTCCTATCTTATCAAGAACTTCCAATGGCCCACAATATCTTGGTGCCAACTTGGCACAACTTCCCAACTTTAGGGAACTTTTCCTTTGCTTTACTCTTAAATAAACATGATCCCGAATTTTAAATTCCTTGTGCACTTTTTTCAAATCTGCATAACTCTTTCGCTTGTTCCAGGATGCCTTTAAATTCTACTTCATTTTAACAATTTCTTGATCCATTTCCTTGTGTATTTCTGGTCCAAGTACTACTTTGTTCATTGGACTATCCCAATTCATTGCAGTTTTGCATCCTCTGCCATACAATGCTTCAAATGGACTCATTCCCAATGATGCTTGATGTCCATTATTGTATGCAAATACTACCAAGTGTAGGTAATCCTTCTACTTGGATGGTTTATCCATCACATACATTCTCAACATGTCTTCAAGAACTTGATTCACCCTGTCGGTTTGGCCATTTGTTGGAGGATGATACATTGTACTAAAATTCATTTTCGTTCCCAATTCCTTAAATAACCCTTTCCATGCAACTATTGCCTTGGGCAATCCATGCAATCTTAATATTTCCTTCATGAAAGTATTCGTTGTCACTTGCTTTATGAGTGGACTTGACTGGAATGAAATGAGCTTCCTTTGATAGCTTGTCCACCGCAACCATAATTGAATCATGTTTTTTCACTGTCTTTGGCAAACCTGTTTTGAAATCCATAGAAATTTTTCCCACTTCCACTCCGGAATGGGCAAAGGTTGTAATAGTCTTGTTGGGTGTTGATGCTCTTCCCTAACATGTTGGCACTTTTGGCACCAAGCAATGTATTTTGCTATGTCCTTCTCATTCCATGCCAAAAGTACTGCTTTCTTGCTGTTGTTATTGTCTTTTGATAGACTGGATGTCCATAGTATGGCATTTGATGAATTTCATCCATCGCTAGCTTCTTTAAATTTGCACAATTTGGAATGTACAGTTTGCCTTTATAAACAAGAAGGTCATCTTCTCCAAGTTGATATCCTTCACACTTCATCTACTTTTTCCCAGCTGCAATTTTTCTTTAACTTGAAGGTAAGTTCCATTGCTGTTTTGCGCTTCAAGAACTCTTGTCATCTAGTTTGATTTGCATACACTTAATGCTGCTACATGCAATTTTCTGCTAAGGGCGTTTGCAACCTTAATTCTCTTTTCCCTTTTATATGTTTAATTTCAGAATCAAATTCACATAGAAATTCCATCCATCTAGATTGCCTAGCATTTAAGTTTGGATGGTCAAACAAATACTTTAAGCTCATGTGGTTTGTCCTAAGTTCGAATTTTCTTCTCAACAAATAATGTCTCCACATCTAGAGAGCATGTACAATGGATGCTAATTCTAAATCATGAGTTGCATAATTCTTCTCAGGCTCTTTTAATTTTCTTGACTCATAGCAAATCACAAAGCCTTCTTGCATAGGTACTCCACCTAATCTTTCAATGCAAGCATCCATGAACACTACATAATCCTTCTTTGGATCAGCAATCTTCAAAACATGAGTGTTGGTAAGTGGTTTCTTTATTTGCTAAAAGCTTTCTTCTAATTTTCCAGACCATACAAAGTTTACATTCTTCCTTTGCAATGATGTTATTGGATAAGTAATCTTGGAGAATCCTTCAATGAACCTTCTCTAGTAGCCTGCAAGTCCCATAAAAGATCTAACATTAGTAACATTCTTTGGAGTAGGCCAATCCATTATGACTTCAATCTTTTTTGTATTCACTGCAATTCCTTCTTCTGAAATAACATGACCCAAATACTGTATCCTTCTTTGACAAAATTCACACTTGCTTAGCTTTGCATACAATTGGTGCTCTTTAAGAACTTGCAACACCATTCCTAGATGTTCCTCATGCTCTTCTTCATTCCTTGAATAAACAAGAATGCCATCCAAGAACACAAACACAAACTTGTCCAAATACTTACTAAAAACACTATTCATGAGGCACATGAATGTGGTGGGTGCATTAGTAAGACCAAATGGCACCATCGTGAACTCATAATGGCCGTATTTTATCTGAAAAGCCGTCTTGTGAATGTCTTCTTCTTTTATCCTCACTTGATGATAACTAGACCTCAAGTCAATTTTTAAAAACACTTTGGTTTCCTTCATTTGATCAAACAAATCATCGATTCTAGGCAATGGGTATTTATTCTTGCCTGTCACTTTATTTAGCTGCCTATAATCAATACATAGCTCTTTTTGGCAAATAACATCGGTCCTCCCCAAGGAGACACTTGATCTTATATAATTCTTGTCCATTAATTCTTGTAGTTGCATTTTTTACTCTTCCAATTTTGGTGTGCTCATTCTATACGGAGCTTTGGAAATTGGCATTGCCCTTGGAACAAGATCGATTGTAAAATCAATGTCTCTCTTTGGTGGCAGTTCCAACACTTCATTTGGAAACACATCTTTGAACTCTTGCAACAATGGATAATTTTCTATCCTTGGGCTTTTGTCCTCTATGGAATTGTATATATGAACTGCATATAATTGTCAACCTTCTTAATTGTAAGGCTGAAATTTGCCTTATTGAAACTTGCTTGGGAATTCATTTTACCAAACTTGGCCTTCCTTCTTCATCAATGCATTCAAGAACTTTTTCATAACAGTCTACCTTGGCTCTATTATTTTCCAACCAATGCCAATATGAGCATCATAAGATTCTACTAGTAGGACATTTAGATTTAATTTTAGGAGTCCATTTAACTCTATGGGGCATTCCATCACTACTTCACTCACTTTTCTTTTTGTCCCTGTGGCTAATTGAACTAACCACGATTTATTATGCTTTGTCTTTCCAAGAGAACTTTTTTCAACCACCTTTGGAGAAACATAACTACGAGTATAACCTTCGAGGGTTCTCCTTTCGATCCGAACAATCCTTAAGCATGTGGGGTTCTCCACATCCTCAACACTAAAGCAGTCCCTTTGTCCCTATTTTGCGGTTACTACTGGCTTAGTTCCACTTTGTGCTTGTTGGCCTTGTTGGGGAAAGTCCTTGGCTGATTTTTAAACGATGGCTTGAACCCACTTCTTTGCTCAAACCTTCCCATTTGCTTTTCTTTCCATGCTGGATGGATCTCTGATTTCCCCTTGCTCTGCTCATAGCAATGCATTTCCATTCTAATGGCTTCATCAAGGGTTGGTGGATTGACAAACTCAATCTTATCTTTGAAATTTTGAGGTAGATTTTCAAGGAATCATTGGATTTTTACTCTTTCATCTTTGATGTAATCTACATACCTCAATAATTCCAAAACTTTGTTGACATGTTCTTCCATGGACTTTTGTCCCAACTTTGGTTCATTGAACTCCTTTCTTTTGTTATCATAATACCTAGTAGATAGGTATTTTTCCTTGAAATACTTCTTAAAACGCTCCCAATTGGTCTTTCTTTTCTTGATTCCTTTTACTTGCATGAGTTGCTCCTACCAAATTGAAGCTCTGCCATGTAAATTGTAAATTGTAAGCTCTAGCTCGAGTAATCATGAATTCTAAAATATTTCTTCATCCCAAGAAGCCATGCTTCTGCCTCTTTACCTGTTCTACTTTCTCCATCAAATGTGGGAGGCCTTGCCTTCCTAAATTCTCCTTGTGGAATCTTTTTAGAATGCATTCTCTCAAAATGTTGGAAGTATGCTTTGGGCTACTTCGAGAACCTTTGGAGTCGCATGACTTGCTAGAAGATCTTGACAAAGATACGTTATGTCCTCTCCTCAAAGAACAATTTCTTGGACTTGAAGTCCTCTTTCTTGTGTGATTTCTAGTGCGGTCTCTGCATTTTCTACTTCTTGGCCCACATTGCTTGGATTTGACCCAAGGTTTATCCTCTGTTCCATATCAGTGATGCTTTGCAAAATATCAGCATTGATTTGGTTCTGTTCTTCTTGAGCCTTTATCAATCTTCCATTAAAACTTATCATAGTTTCAACCAAAATTTGAGGAGTGATTTGCTCCCTTCTCCCATTTGTTTCGGTCTCAACATTTTCCTCTTGCATATTCTCCCCTAATACATACTCATCATGTTTGTAAGGGTCCTAAGCATCATTCATGGTCACCATTTTCTTTTGGAGACTCTTTCCCTTTGCCTGTTGCCATAGATTGTCAACTACAAGCACTGTGCATCATAGAGATTTTTATTAGACATCTTAGTAATATTCCATGACAAATTAAATTCTTATTTCAATATAATTATCCTTATGGATTAATTCACAGGCTCTTATGTTTTCGTTTCTTTTGTCCCACCTATGCATTTTTGGAAACTGCTTTCATTGATAATTTTTATTTTTATTTATTTTTAATATATCTAGAAACATACTCACCATGTTTGTAAGGGTCCTAAGCATCATTCATGGTCACCATTTTCTTTTGGAGACTCTTTCTCTCTGCTTGCTGCCATAGATTGTCAACTACAAGCACTGTGCATCATAGAGATTTTTATTAGACATCTTAGTAATATATTCCATGACAAATAAAATTCTTATTTCAATAGAATTATCCTTATGGATTAATTCACAGGCTCTTATGTTTTCTTTTCTTTTGTTCCACCTATGCATTTCTGGAAACTGCTTTCATTGACAATTTTTTGTTGTTGTTCTCTTCTATTCTTATATCTTAGACACATGAATTCTTGATTTAGATTCTCACTGTCCAAAATTATTCCTCTTTGGATGAGCTTTCCAACACATATCCCCATGCTTCATTCTAATGTAAGACTTGGAAATTACACTCCCTAAATGCTAATTTTGCCCATTTTTGCAATTTTTTTCCATACGTGCAATTCGGCTCAAGAGGCTGACTTCAACCACTTGTAGAAAAAAATATAGAAAGAATTAGAGAAGCTCTTCTACTGGACGAAGTTAAGTACATATAACAAGGATCACTTAACAACTTTTAGATCTCTGATCTGATCTTCCAGTCACCCACTATAAAATTTAAAAATCTTGGATTTGACTACTTTTGACTTTTGCACTTTTTTACAAATTTCAAAATTTCACCCAAAATTGGACATCTCCCAAATCAAGCATTTCTGGAAAAACCATCTTACGAAAGTTGGTTGTTTTAATGAGTAAATAAAATGTTAAGTTTAGTAGTTTTGCTGGTTTTGACATCTAGGGTCACTTTTACCCCTCAAGCTTTTCAAAATCCCTACAAAGTGCTCCAAAATAGTGTTTTTTGGCCTTCTTTAACACCTCGGTGTCACACCCTTGGGAGTTTGGTCCCAATATTCTAGAGTTAAACTTCGTGCTTGGTCCATGACCATGTCATGGCAATTTCAGCCCAAACCGAGCTCCCATCGAGCCTCGGGACACCAATCTTTGAAGATGACTAATTCTAAAATTTGACCAAATCAGAGCAAAATAGGCTTGGCCCTCCCACTGCCACTTGTATGACATTCATTAATGGCGTCCAAACGCTTTAGGTCTGCTCTGATTTCGAGTTAAAATGCTCCTGCTATGGCAAAAATGAATTTCAGATTGTATACTCGTTTGTTTACCCGACGTGTCTATCTTGACTTTTCCCAAGCCCTCTTGACCTTTGCAATCGAAAATTGGAAATGCACAATTAGTTGAAAATGAGTCATCTTTGACTTTTCGACTTCGTCTAGGTGTCAGAAGTCAGAAGTGCAAAATTGTTCCTCCATAGAACCTTCTCGACCTCGACCTCTGCGGACCTTTACTCTGTCGTGCTCGCAGACTTTGCCTTGCGGCCTCCATAGATCACTCTTCTCGGTTGCACTTCGTGGGAAAACTCCACCGCACTCGCAGACTGCGCTCCGCGAACCTTTTTCTTTGTCCTGCCCGCAGACTTTTTCTTGCATATTAGTACCCCAAACCCCTTTTTCCTCTACGAATCACCGCGGTCTTACTCTCCACTGTGCCCGTAGACTTTCTTTGCGGCTCTCCACAAATTTTCTTCACGATATCCTCAAAGACTCTTCTCGCAGCGCTTGTGGATTTTGGACTTTGGCCACCTACACCTCCTAGTGTGGTTGTTCCATGTCATACGTCTTTCGCCTACATGGCACAGGTGGGTTCACTTTCAATTTTTTTTTCCAGATTTTCAATTACAAAGGTGGCAGCGACTCACTAAGAAAGCGAATTTGGAGAGGTTGTTATTGGAGCTGTTGCCAATTAAAATTTAACATGCGGACAAGCAATTTTTGCCCAACGGCTCAGCCAACCACCATTATCTAGCGTGTAAGTTGAGGCTGCGCTCTAGATCATATTCGTCAATTAATGATTTTCTCCCCAAATCTGTAATTCAATCTATTATTCCAATAGCATTCTTAGCTCACCCTGTGCATCTCTTATTTTTGTTTTGCAAGTTTGGATGTCATGGCAATTTCAGCCCAAACTGAGCTCCCATCGAGCCTCGAGACACCAATCTTTGAAGATGACTAATTCTAAAATTCGACCAAATCAGAGCAAAATAGGCCTGGGCCTCCCACTGCCACTTGTATGACATTCATTAATGGCGTCCAAACACTTTAGGTCTCCTCTGATTTTGAGTTAAAATGCTTTGGCTATGGCAAAAATGAATTTCAAACTGTATACCCGTTTTGCTACCCAAGAGGTCTATCTCGACTTTTCCCAAGCCCTCTTGACCTTTCCAATCGAAAATTGGAAATCATAAACGCACAATTAGTTGAAAATGAGTCATCTTTGACTTTTCGACTCCGTCTAGGTGTCAGAAGTCAGAAGTGCAAAATTATTCCTCCATAGAACTTTCTCGACCTTGACCTCTGCAGACCTTTACTCTGTCGTGCTCGCAGACTTTGCCTTGCGGCCTCCATAGATCACTCTTCTTGGTTGCACCTCACGGGAAAACTCTACCACACTTGCGGAATGCGCTTCGCGAACCTTTTTCTCTGTCCTGCCCGTAGATTTTTTCTTGCAGTACTATTTACCGCAAACCCCTTTTTCCTCTACGGATCTCCGCGGTCTTACTCTCCATTGTGCCCGCAGACTTTCTTTGCGACTCTCCACAAATTTTCTTCACAATATCCTCGTAGACTCTTCCCGCAGCGCTTGTGGATTTTGGACTTTGGCCAACTGCACCTCCTAGCTCGGTTGTTCCACGTCATACTTCTTTCGCCTACATGGCACAGGTGGGTCCACTTTCGATATTTTTTCTAGATTTTCAATTGCAAAGGTGGTAGCGACTCACTAAGAAAGCGAATTTGGAGAGGTTGTTATTGGAGTCGTTGCCAATTAAAATTTAACACACGGACAAGCAATTTTTGCCCAACGGCTTGTCCAACCACCATTATCTAGCGTGCAAGTTGAGGCTGTGCTCTAGATCATATCCGTCAATTAAAGATTTTCTCCCCCAATCTGTAATTCAATCTATTATTCCAATAGCATTCTCAGCTCACCCTGTGCATCTCTTATTTTCGTTTTGTAAGTTTGGATTTCAGCCCAAACAAACCCTAGTGCTATAACCATTTGCTCTAATACCACTTTGTCACGTCCCCTCTCGTCAATTTGACCCTCGGAGGGAACATGATCAATGTGTAGGGTGCTAAATTTCGCCTCCAAGGCCGTATTATAAAATCTATGAACAACTAAATGTGTGTGCAAATGTAACAATAAAATACACAATGGAAAATAAATTAATTTTACAAACAACATGCATATATCAACATATTTGTCCTTAGGCATAATAATAAAATCATGCACAACGATAAAGCCATTTTTATGCAATTTACAGGCATCGAATGAATAATTCAAACTGGACCATTTTATTTAATTTAGCATATATAAACAGTCCTTCATAATACACAAATTTATCATATTTGGAAACAACAGTAAGCACTTATCTTTTAATTGGAATTGCCAGAGCAACTTGCGATGGAAGAGCAGAGTTCCACCCAATTGTAGGTTTCTGCCCAACCTATATTCTTTCAGCACTTAGAGACCACCCTCGAGTTGGGCTATGTATCCACAGAAGGAGGAACTTCTTAGGCTCACTCACAGCCATCGACATAATCGATCATGCTAAACCAGCGCACAACTGGGTTTGTCAAGCATGCAGAGAGACAGGGAAGGAGATTGCTAAGCTAGTGAGCTCAACCACAGAGCTATATACATCTCAATTGATCTCAGCAAGCCTTGGCACCCACATTACCTACTACACCTAACACAAGGAAGGTCCACTTCTCTACTACATAGTCCCTCAGGCGCTCCTTCCTTCTAGTGTTGTTTAGGGTGGGCACAAAAAGCTCTAAGCTACTAAATCTTTAGAGATTTTTGCCTTCACTGGGTTTATGAACCACTTTCGACCTTTGATCTCTTTTTTTTTCTCGATTCGATCACTCTTGAATTTCCTAATTCCGGCCATGTGACTCTCAATCACGAAATTCAACTTCCAGGCCTCTAAATTTGGGTCTTTCTGTTAAATTATTGTAACTTTGGAAGATATTCTAGTTGTACTAATTGTATTCCTCCTTCATGAGATATATCTGATGTGATTGGTCATGTAAAGAGTCTTTGAAAGAATCAATGTAAACCTCCGGATGTAAGTCGAGTCAATAGTACGCATGTGTCATTATAATAAATATAATTTTGGTGTCTTACTAGACAAGTTAGCCCTGTCCGTTAGACAAGTCCGCCCATAATGGTTTTAGATCAAGTCAAGAGTCAAATATAAATAGGGAGGCACCCCCTTCATTTGTACTCACTTCACTCAAGCAAGTTTGCAAGAGAGAGGACAAGTGTGCTAGAAAGAAAAAAAGAAGTTGTCTTGGGGTTTTACACTGTTCTGGTTGAGTTCTATATTGAGGAAGTTTTGCGGGGTTTTTTTGGTTTCCTCGAGGGAAATCTATGTTCTTTGTGTTGTGCTTATTGTTCTTTCAGTGATCCTACTATTGTAAATTGTTTTAGAATATCATCCAAGCAATTAAGAAAACTTAACATGGTATAAGAGCCAACCTGAGAGGAGACATTGCAGAGTTAGGGTTTGTTATTCTGAACGAATCCCTCGACAGATCAACCTGAAAAGAGGGCTCACTCAACTCGCGCTAGGAGGGCACATCTTTTTGTGAAAACAGAATTGAATTCCGAGAAGTTTCATTTTTGGACCAGACATTGTTGTCGGGAAGAACTAGGGCTTCAGTTTTCTTGAGGCTCCATCACCAATCTCAGAAAAGCAAGATATAGTCTAGCTCGCCTTGGCAAGGTGCACCTTTTCCATAACTCAACTCTATTAGTGATCTCAACTGGAAAATTAGGGTTTCTCCATCAAACCCTAGGTCATCTTGAAGAAGGTCAACTAGAAGCAATATTCATCAAGTAAGTATTACTTCTTCTATTTCCATTTGAAGTTCTGATTCTGTTAAAAGATGACAAAAATACCAAGTTGGATGAGAAGCTTGAGGGTGCTGAAAACTTCAGAGCATGGAAGTATCGGATCATGCTCATCCTAGAAGAAAATGATCTAGAAGGCTTTATAAAAGGGGAAGTTGTAGAACCAAAAGGAGATGAAGCTAAGGCCAAACACAAGAAGGATATGATCAGGGATAAGAGGATCATAGCCGACTCTATCAAAGATAACTTGATTGCTCAAGTATCTTCAAGGAGGATACCAAAGGAAATGTTTGATGCTCTATCCAGCTTATTTGAAGGAAGAAATATTAATAGGAAGATGACCTTGAGGATCCACCTCAAAAGTGTAAAGGCTCAGAAGTTAGAAACCGTGCAATTATACTTCATAATAGTATCTTAAATCAAGGAGTAGTTGGAAGCTATTGGTGATATAGTTGAAGAAGTGGAAATTGTAATGACCACCTTGAATGCTCTTCCAAGAGATTGAGAATCCTTTATTCGAGGAATTTGTTTCAGAAGAAAGCTGACTAAGTTCCGATAGTTATGGGAAGAATGTGTTTAATAAGAAGAAAGAATAATAACATAGAAGAGAAGCTAAATGAAAATGAGGATCAAGCTTTGGCCCTCCATACCAAAGGCAAGAACAAGAGGAAGAGTTATGACCATCCTCCTAGAAAGGCTCAAGGGTTTAAGAAGTCCAAGAAAGATTTCTCAAATTATGAATGCTTCACTTGTCACAAGATGGGACACATCTCTATAAATTGTCCCATGAAGGCAGAACAACTCAAGAAGAACAAAAGATTCCATGCCCATGCTGTTAATGACACTGATTAAGAAGATGAGGAAAGAACTAAAGAAGATGAAGATTCCTGTGAAGAATATGTTTTGATCTCTGCACTCATAGGTTCAGTCTCACATGGGAATGACACCTGGCTAGTAGATAGTGGTGCCTCCAAGCACATGCCAGGTTACAAGGACTCATTCTCATGTCTTGTACAAAAGGAGTCCCCACACAAAGTAATGCTTGGAAATGATTAACAGTATCCCATCTCAACCTTAGATAAGAATGGTTTTAGAGTTGCTTTTGTAGATGGTGAAGTCCTCATGTGAAGTCAAAACTATAGATGATGCAGTAGTGATTGGAGTTGAAGAAGGAGGACTCTACAGATTAAATGGGCATGTAGATTCATCCTTGATGACTAGTACCATAAGCCCATGTGGGCTGTGGCACAAAAGACTTGCTCATGTACATTACAAAGCATTGCCAATTAAGAGCAAGGTAGTGACATGTTTACCAAAGATTCAGATAAATCATGAAGGAGTGTGCAGAGGATGTGCACAAGGAAAGAATGCTAAGAACCCTTATCCAAACAGTGACAACAAAGCAAAAGGGATCTTAGACATTATTCATTCAAATGTATGCAGGCCAATGCAAACTACTTAATTAAGTGGGTATGTTTACTATGCATTCTTTATTGATTACTACCGCAAAACTTGGATCTATTTCTTGAAAAATAAGGATGAAGTGTTTGAAAAGTTTAGAGAGTTTAAGGCTCTTGTAGAAAACCTCTCTGAAAAGAGCATCAAGTTCTTAAGATTAGATAATGGAGGAGAATTCACATCAAGTGAATTCAACGAGTATTGCAAAGAAGCTGGGATTAAGAGGGAGCTCACCTTTCCCTATAATCCACAACAAAACGGTGCGGCAGAAAGAAAGAATAGATCTATCATGGAAGCTGTAAATACTATGATCCATGATCAAGATCTACCTATGTACCTATGGGCAGGGGCATCTAGAACAACAGTATATGTACAGAATATAATCTCCCACAATAACCTTGGGAATAAGACTCCAGAAGGGATGTTTACCGGAGAAAATCCTGAAGTCAGTCTCCTAAAAATATTTGGTTGTTCGATATACATACACATTCCCAAGGAGAAAAGATCAAAGCTAGACCCTTCAGGAAATAAGGGATTGTTTGCAGGATATAGTGAGAAATCA
This sequence comes from Pseudotsuga menziesii, assembly GCA_001517045.1. Taxonomy (NCBI): domain Eukaryota; kingdom Viridiplantae; phylum Streptophyta; class Pinopsida; order Pinales; family Pinaceae; genus Pseudotsuga; species Pseudotsuga menziesii. The sequence goes on from LPNX010053196.1 coordinate 386,822, forward strand.
AAAGCTTACCGAATCTATATCCTAGTATATTGTCAAATTGAACTAAGCAGAGAGGTCACTTTTGACAAAGATGCAACTTTCAGAAAATCAAGGAAGACAAGGAAGACGAAGAGGAGCATGAATCTCCCAGAGCTGCAAAAGTTTCTAAACCAATTAGAAATGAGGAGGAAGAACAGACGCCTGAGGATCATGACATAGCAGAACCTTAGAGACCTGAAGAAATGCCTAGTGAAATCATCTCACGCAAAAGAAGGCCTGCCTTGGCACGAGAAGTAATTGAAGAAGCAAAAAGACATGGTGTCCCAAAAGGAACCTTCAGAGAAAGAGGAAGCCAAAGCCATATCCTAGTTATGTGGCTTTGATGTGTGATTTCTTTGACAAGGAACCTACATGCTTTGAAGAAGCAATGAAGCAAAAGGAATGGGTAGATGCCATGGTCAAGGAATACCAATCCATTATAAAGAATGATGTATGGGAAATAGTACCAAGACCAAAGAACAAGTCAGTGATATCCCCGAAATGGATCTACAAGACAAAGCATTCAGCATACGGTAGTATAGAGAAGTACAATGCAAGATTTGCAGCTCGTGGATTCTCCTAGAAGGAAGGAATCAATATGAGGAGACCTTTGTACCAGTAGCTAGGTACACCTCATTTAGAACCATCCTTGCCTTGGCATCCAAAATGAAGTGGAAGTTACACTAGATGGATGTCAAGACAACCTTCCTAAATGGTTTGATAGAAGTATAAATCGAACAATCGCAAGGTTTTGAGATGGATAATAAAAAAACTCATGTATGCAGACTCAAGAAGGCATTGTATGGGTTGAAGCAAGCACCCAGAACATTCTATGGAATAATTGATGGATTCCTGATAAGCTTGGGCTGTACCAAGAGTAACGTAGATTCCAACCTCTACTATAAAGTTGAGGGTGATGGGCTTATGATGTTACTACTATATGTAATGATCTATTCTTGACAGGTAAAGACAAGCCCATCAACGAATGTAAGAAGAAGCTTGCTGCAGAGTTTGAGATGAAAGACCTTGGAATGATGCACTACTTTCCTAAATGGTTTGATCGAAGAAGTATAAATCAAACAACCGTGAGGTTTTGAGACAGATAATTAGAAAACTCATGTGTGCAGACTCAAGAAGGCATTGTATGGGTTGAAGCAAGCACCCAGAGCATGGTATGGGAGAATTGATGGATTCCTAATGAGTTTGGGCTTTACCAAGAGTAAAGTAGATTCCAACCTCTACTATAAAGTTGAGGGTGATGGGCTTATGATATTACTACTATATGTAGATGATTTATTCTTGACAGGTGAAGACAAGACCATCAACGAATGTAAGAAGAAGCTCGTTGCATAGTTTGAGATGAAAGATCTTGGAATGATGCACCATTTTCTAGGTCTTGAAGTATGGCAATATTCAGACGAGATTTTCCTAAACCAAGGAAAATATGCGGTAGAGATCCTAAAGAGATTTGGGATGATGGATTGCAAGGCAATGACTACTCCGATGACAACAAATTTGAAGCTATTGAATGATGACTCTTCGGAGACGGTAGATGTCACCTTATACAGACAGATTATTGGTTCTCTAATGTACTTAAACAATACAAGGCTAGATATATGTTTTGCTCTTAACACTCTAAGTAAGTAAATGGTGAATCCTAGACATATTCACCTAGTAGGAGCAAAACATGTGATGAGGTACCTAAAGGGGACTTTAGACTATGGTCCCAGATATGCATCAGATGGCGAGATCAGATTACATGGATTTACAGATTTAGATTGGGTAGGAAGTGTTGGAGATAGAAATAGCACTTCAAGATGTTGATTTAGTTTGGGATCAGACATGATCTCATGGTTCAGTAGAAAGCAGTCTAGTATTGCACCTAGCGTGGCAGAAGCTGAATACATTGCAGCATGTTCAACTTGCAGCGAAGCAGTATGGCTTCGCAAGATGTTGACATGATTATTTGACTCGAAAATAGATGTGACTGATATCCATTGCGATAATCAGAGTTGTATTAAGATGACATAAAACTCGGTGTTTCATGATAAGTCAAAACATATCGAAATTAGATATCATTACATTCAAGATATGGTACAGAAGGGAGCTATAAAGCTCAAGTATGTTCCTATAGAGGAACAAGTGGCAGATGTGTTGACTAAGCCTCGTCTCGTGTAAAGTTTGAATACTTTTGAGACAAGCTTGGCGTAGTCCGAACGGATCTCCCTCGAAAGAGGGAGTGAAGAAGATGGTAGAAGGCTCTTTTGTTGCAGTGGTGTGGTAGCTCAACCTAGGGTAGGGTAAGTTTGGCTAGGCTTGTTGGCTCGAAAGGGTTAGTAAGTCAGATGAGTCCTATTGGTCCTATGGGGATTAGTATGTTTGGCTAGACTTGTTTGGCCCGAAAGGGTCTGTAAGCCAGAAAAGGCTTGTAGGTCCCCAAGGAGATCCATATGTTTGACTAGGCTTGTTGGCTCGAAAGGGTTAGTAAGTTAGACAAAATGCCCAGATGGATCTACCAGAGAACCCACCGAGGTGCTGCTTCAGATGGCCAGTGGGCAAGAGGTGGTAATCATTATTCCTATACTGATGTGGCAAGTTCAATATTTTCATACTGACGTTGTTGTGATGTCGATGAGATGGTTTTAGTATTTTTATACTATCCAACATCTTTATGCTGATGATGCAGATGATGATCTAGCAGTTATTGATGATGTTGCTTTAGCACTAACATGCTAATGATGTACTATCCTACATCTCTATGTTGATGATGCAGATGATGATCTAGCAGTTATTGATGATGTTGCTTTAGCACTAACATGCTAATGATGTTGTATTTACATGCTGATGTTGCAGATGATGATTCAGTATTTACATAGTGATGTTGCAGATGATGATCCAATATTTACACAGTGATGTTGCAGATGATGATGATGATGACGAAAAAGAAGATTCAGTATTCACATACTGATACGATTCTAGATTGACAATGAAGATGCATGATGGTGTTCCAAAGCTTCCTATGACATATAGAGACTCACTAGTCAAATGTATAGTCGTTGTAGTGGTTGCTGCCTTTGTAGAATACCTTCCTAGTTAAGAGGGAGTGTTAAAGTATTGTAACTTTGGAAGATATTCCAGTTGTACTAATTGTATTCCTCCTTCATGAGATGTATTTGATGTGATTGGTCATGTAAGAATCATTGAAAGAATCAATGTAAAACTCCGGATGTACGTCGGGTCAATAGTACACGTGTCATTATAATAAATATTATTTTGGTGTCTTACTAGACAAGTCGGTCCTGTAAGTTAGACAAGTCAACCTTGCTAGGTTTTAGGTCAAGTCAAGAGTCAAATATATATAGGAAGGCGTCCCCTTCATTTGTACTCACTTCACTCAAGCAAGTTTGCAAGAGAGATAATGACAAGTGCACTGTTCTAGTTGAATTCTATACTGAGGAAGTTTTGTGGGGTTTTCTCCGTTGTGGTTTCCTTGAGGAAAATCTTTGTGTTCTTTGTGTTGCTGTGCTTGTTGTTCTTTCAGTGATCCTACTATTGTAAATTGTTTTAGAATATCATCTAAGCAATTAAGAAAACTTAACACTTTCCATGCATTTTTGGTTCTTTTTCACTCTCAAATTCACGCCATGGTTTATATCGATGGATTCCCCACTGGATTTACGTCTCACATGGATATCTGGGTGTTTTTGGCACTTCAAAACAGGGCTTCTTAATTGTTTTCGATTTCTGCAATTTTCCACTACTGGGAATGCTAAACGTGCTGGGAATTGAGGTCTGATGCTTCTACCATGGAATGGAATGATAGAAAACGAATTCCCATGACAGAAATTGACTTGTGGGTCAAGTAAATTGAGCCCATACTCAGCCATACGAATTTCTGGGTTTTCCCATTCTCCATTAAATTCATGAGCTGATTTTTCAGCTGCCCTCTTACAACAGAATTAAAGAACAACAAGGGAGTCAATATGGGTTCTCAAGGTGACATTTGGCAACACAGGGTTCAATCCCACAACCCCCTACCTCTCCTTAACGGATACACATGGCACCCTCATTTTAGTTGCTTCCCATAGCCAGCTCTTTGGTATTTTTATTGCATTAAAAATATTTACATGATTTAAAATTTTTCCATGGCATAGCACATGACTAGGGCATATTAGTAGAGACTACAAGGAAGAGAAAAAGAAGAATAAGTAGGAAACTAATGATATCAATGATGAATAAGAAAAACCTTATCAGGAGAAAGGTACAGATGCCTTGGTTGTAGCTTTGGCAACCCATGCAAGCTAGACTGCTTGGTATATAGACTTTGGAGCTTCCTTCCACATGACTTCCCATTGGGATTGGTTTTACATGACTTCCCATTGGGATTGGTTTTTAGTGTATGAGAAATATGATCGTGGGATGGTATATACTATACCTCGGTGATGACTCCTCTCAACTTCAGATTCCTTGATGGCAGAGTGAAGGTGATCAATGAAGTTTTGCAACTTTTGGGTTTGGCATGTAGGTTGTTTTATTTGGCAATGGGCGTAAGATGCTCCAAGGAGCTATGGTGCTCGCTAAGGGTGTTCGCGTGGGCACTTTGTTCAAGCTTACTACATGCATCGTTCAATGTTGTAGTTCTTCAATTCCTGCAGCAAAGAGTTATGTAGAATCTACACCCTCATAATCAAAACGTAACATCCCCCAATCATATCTGAGCTAATTTTTTGCTAACTATTTAAGTAGACCGATTCAGGACTTTTGACAAACACTTTGGCAGAATTGCTATGATACCACTGAGATACTTTCAACTGTGAATGGTTTTGCTGGTGTTTGGTTTCGGAACTCATATAACAAAACATTTAAACATGAACTTTTTTCACAAAGGGATACTCATTGCATTTATTAACGAGACTCAGATTTAACAAACATGAAGCTACAGCCCATCTAATACAGTAGTAACAGTGATATTTAAGGCACTGTATTATCAGATTTAGGAGTTATTTCAGACCTGGGAATTTAGATTTTGCACCCTGTAGCTGTCAGCGGTGGTCTCCAGCTCTCAAATACTGGAACAACCTCCTATCCCATCTAATACAGTAGTAACAGTGATTTTTAAGGCACTGTATAATCAGATTTAGGAGTTATTTCAGACTTGGGAATTTACATTTTGCACCCTGTAGCTTTCAGCAGTAGTCTCCAGCTCTCAAATATTGGAACAACCTCCTCGTAAATAACTAAAATGACTGTAGATGACCTCTTTCACCTGAAGAGTGGCTATGGTAGTGCTTAGCAATGAGAACAGCTGTGTATTCCTTCTAAACTGGTAGGCAATCAGCAGGGAGATGGGTTATAGTATATACTCCTTAACTCTTTTTCAGCAACTGTGCCCTCCAACAGTGTTCCCTTCCTCACTAATGGATCACATGACTTATCTTAAAACGCCCTCTTAAAACCCCAGCTCTCAACCAGTGCTACATCCTCCACATCAAGGGCTATGGCTGTGCCCTCTGAGGGAGAAAAGAGCAGAATCGATTTGGTCTTTTTCCTTGGCCAACTTGTCCTCTGAAACTAGTGTGCCCTCTTCATGAAATGGCCGAGACTCAGCAAAACTCTTCAAATCAGCAAGTAAACATGTTTTCCTTCCACAGACACTGGAGCACAATGGCAAGACTTGAGTGATCTTGCCTCTCAAGATTGATTAGGGTGGATAGTTTTACCACCGAAATCAATTTTCCTCTAAGGTTTTTTGTCCCAAGAGCAAAAGCCACAAGATATCACCAAATCTCTAATTTGAAAATGAAAATTTCATGAATGAATGAGAGAATGGGTCACTTTGGCCTTTTATGCTCTTTTAATCCTTTTTGGCCACTTTTTTACCCTTTTTTTGCCACTTTTACCATATCCTGCTTTTAATTAAATATAGTGATTTTTTATAAAGTCCTTCTATTAAATAATTACTCAATGCCACTTTTAATGTTACTTTTTGCCCCCATTCAACATCAAATAATTATTTAATTCCCTTTTTTGATGACTATAGCTTACGAGAATAAAATAGGCTAGTAAGTTGTCCCATGAAGTGATCATTTGGAAAGGGGTGTTACACAAAAACTGCATCTACTTCTGATGGACAAGCTCTTTCTAGGTTCCTAAGCAAGCTCTTGCTTTAGAAAGCAAGTTGCTTGCAGAGAAGACAATGCTATGGCACCAAAGATTGGGCCATATAGGCGAGAAGGGCTTATGAGCCTTGAAAAACAAAAATTCTTGTGTATGGATTGAATGATTGTGCTCTTGAATTATTTTTCGAGAGCATTGCACATATGGAAAACAAAATTGTGTTCAATCTCACAAATCTTCTGGGTTGTTGGACTTTATTCATTTTGATGTATGTGGTCGTGTTAAGATTCCTTCAATTTCTAAGGCTTAGAAAGACATGGGTATTTCTTCTCAGAACTATAAATTTTACTTCTCATACAGGCTTCAAGTTAAATTCAGATTATCACTGTTTAATACACAATCTCATTCAACATTTAGCAGCTGAAATGAAATTTAACTCATAAACAGGTCTGAACTAGAAGCACATTAGAAATTCCCCAAAATATTGAGAGCAGAATTAAAACAACAGCCACATATAGGAAATTTCGGACTCTGAATTTTGGCCAACTAGCACAGGAAAAATCCCAAAGGGAAAAGCTGTGAGAGAGAGAGCTTTTATTTCTTCTTCAAAATAAAATGTACAGCAGTCTTTAAAATCAGCAAAAATAACAGACTTATCTCGGTAACCGTGTCACTGTTCACTCTCGAAATTACTGCACTAGCATTCTCAAGAAAGCTTGCCAACAGTCCTATGCAAGTACTGTATGGCCCTCCTTGATTTTTGTTCTGTATGGTCCTCTTTTTGCCAGTCTTTAAAATCAGCTTAAATAACAGACTTATCTCGGTAACCGTGTCACTGTTCACTCTCGAAATTACTGCACTAGCATTCTCAAAAAAGCTTGCCAACAGTCCTATGCAAGTACTGTATGGCCCTCCTTGATTTTTGTGCTGTGTGGTCCTCTTTTTGCCATGAATTTTGTGCCAATCAGTCTAGAAATTTGTGCCAATGCTACAAAAGTTTTCTATTTGTTTTCTATGCCCACTTACCTCGAAAACTGTGTAGCTGCACGGTTTTCACATAGTACGACCACTCAGAAATTAATGTAGTATGGCTGCATTTAATGCTGGTTCATTCTCCTCGATTTTTGTGCCAGCAGCCTTGTAATATGTGCCCAATCTTTGTGCTTTAGAAATTGTACCAGCCTCCTTGAATTCTGTGCTGAATTAATTGCTGTAGGGTGCGTTGGAATCTGTGCTAGTCACCTCTCTCTGTGTCCTCTTTCTCCTCTTAAGAAATCCACTCTTCAACTCTCTTGGTGAGTGAACAAATGAGGAATGAAGTGCCTTTTTAATCTTTTCCCTTGTCTTTTTGTTTCTTCTTCTGGGGTAGTTGAATAGTCACTAGATCAAGGGCCCACATTGAGTCTAGTGTTCTCACAAAATCATTTCTCTCTCCATTAACTAACTTCTCTCAGCTACATCTTAAATTTATTAAAATGTCACTTTATAACTATAAAGTGAATTAATTACTTATCTCAAGCAATTAATACAAGGGTCACATCACTTGTCCCCTTTTAGTGACTTGGGCACAAATTCACTTGGGGAACACTTCCTTGCTATAAAATTCAACACTCCCTCGTACCATGGAATGTGTTGTCCCTCTCTTCAAATTTATCCCTGAAGAAGATAAACTGCTTCTTCACCAAAGCTGGTAATCTGCTCATGTGCTTCTCACACAATATAAAAAATGGTCACCCTTTCTAAACTCCTCTACAGAGAGGTCAAGTCTAATGCCCCTTCATGTTAGGTATCATCGCATGAAGGACATCCTGAACTGCAACACACACCACTTTTGTTTCGCGTGGGAAGTCCTTTTGGCTTGTCCTACCAGAATTGCACTCCAGTCTCACACTGTCTGCTGTAGAAGCTCCTTGTCTTTGAAAGCCATTCCTCTATAGATCCTGCACTTTGCACTGGTGCCACATGTCGAGAAGTCTCATCTCGCTCATCCATTAGTGACAAGTCATACTAGTTGACCCTCTTGCCAACATTGGAAGAATTAGCCTCTTGCTTACTCCCTTGAACGAAAGACTGAATACTCGGTACCACTTCAATCTTCGGTACATCTCGCTCTCGCCTTTGAACCAAGGATTGACTGCTCAACGCAACATCAATCCTTGGAGCTTTTTTCTCTCTGTCTATCTCAGACTTTGATCCCGTCATCCCCCCAGATCCTCCAAATGTAGGCTGGCCATGCACTACGTAATTGCCGTCTCTCTGATGACTTATCAACAATGGGTCAACCAGATCCATACCCACTAGGAAAATGAATGTGTTCCTTCTTGAACATTACTGCATACCCTGTACCTTCCAAAGATGGAATAGATTTTGCTATCTCCCAACGCTGGAACATAGAGCACTCTTGATACCTCTAGAAGCTCTCCATACTCTAGTATCGTCCCACTCCTATGACTGCATACATTGTGCCCTTCATCCTCATCCTGTACGAGCTACTCTGGAATTGCCTCTATAGTGAGGAATGCATCTCGCGTTCCAGTCTTGTGAGCACGATACAGACTCTCAACTATCCACTTCCCTGCATCCACAGGTCTACTACTGCCACAACTCAAAACAACTGTGACAAGAGAATTCTTTCTCGATCTTTGTAGCGTAATGCTTTATCTCAACTATAACTGCAACTTGTTCGTCTTTCTGCTTGCCCCTCTTCTTATTAGGACATTGTTCGACATAATGGCCAAACTCATTGCATGCATAACACCTGACTCTGCTCAGGTCCTTCTTCTGCTCACCTCTTTGTTGCTTAGCCCCTCCCTTAGGGTCCTTCTTGGACTTCTTGCCTGTGCCTGACAAGGCAACATTCTCCTCTTCACTCTTACCATTTGATGAGCTATCCTGCACATAATTTCTCTGGGTCTCTTCCAGCGCATAGTCATCCTAGAGACGATCCCAAGAAGGCATGTTCTCTCGTGCAACAACCGCCTCCACAAAGACTGCCCATTGCTTGGTTACTCCATTCAGTACTGTCCTCACTAGGTCGCTGCCCTGCACAGCCTCCCCAATAGTTGCAAGCGCATTCCTCACCCGAGTGATGTGTGTAAGGTAAGAGGTCACATTTTCAGTATAATGTGGATTAATTTTTCATCTCAAGCAATTAATACAAGGGTCACATCACTTGTCCCCTATTAGTGACTTAGGCACAAAGTCATTAGGGGAACACTAGCTATAAAATTCAACAAGAACTAAATCTGATGTCTTTAGTTGGTTTAAGGAGTTTAAAGTTCTCTTGGAAATTCAAGCTGGTAGGAAGATTAAGATATTGAGGATTGATAATGGCGGTGAGATTTGTTTGTAGAGTTTGATAAGTTTTGTAAGGAGAATGGCATTGAAAGACATAAAATAACTTCATATACCCCTAAACCGAATGGACATGTGGAACAGATGAACAAGACGTTAATGGAGAGAGCTAGGAATATGCTTAGTGGAGTTGATTTAGAGAAGAATTTTTGAGCAGAAGTGGTTGCTTTTGTATGCTTCCCAATTAACAAGTCTCTTGCATCAACTCTTTTGGATGAGCATTGAGAACCCTATGAAGGTCTAGGCAGGCAAGAATCTCTTGCTTCATTTCTGGTCGATGCATCTGCAACATGTTGTAGCTAGAAGATGAGAAGACATCAGTTGTTTAGCTACCACCCAAGATTGAGAAAGTTGAACTAGAATATGAACAAGAAGTTCATGGAGGACCTGATGAGGAGGACTTACAGAGTTTGAAAGATGGGGAAGAATTCCACTTCAAACTTCAAGGAGGTCCACTTCTCAAAGAGGGCAACCAAATAGATATAATTATAGTCTGTCTGATTTCAGATGTATATTTTCGTATTTGCCAACATCAATGAACCTAGAGATCTGAAGGCGGCAATGGAAATGGAGGATAAGGAGTCTCGGAGATTGGCAATGGATGAGATTGTTGCACTTAAGAATGATACATGGGACTTGGTAGCATTGATTGATGGATGGAAATCCGTGGGAAGTAAATGGGTGTTCAAAAAGATAGGTTCAAATGACAGTGTTGAAAAGTAAAAGGCAAGGTTGGTTGTGAAAGGATGTTCCCATGTTGAGGGTATAGATTTTGGTGATATTTTTTCCCCAATTGTTAACTTAACATCTGTCAAGTTTTTGTTATCTGTAGCAACAAGTTTTGACTTAAAGATAGAATAGATGGATGTGAACAACATTCCTACATGGCGACTTGAAGGAGATCTATATGAAATGGCCAAAGCACTGCATTGAAAAAGGTAAAAGTGTCATTGGTTTGCAAATAAATAAAGTTTTTATATGGTCTCAAACAATCTCCTAGAATGTGGTACCAAAAGTTCGATTCCTTTGTGCTGGGATTGATATTTATGAGATCCAAATCAGATCGTGTATATTACAAACAGAATGGTGGTCATTTTCTTGTTATCACTTTGTAAATTGTATGCGGATGATATGTTATTTTTGGTTATAGTAAGGATGTGATTAATTATTTGAAGTCTCAATTTCTACACAATTTGACATGAAGTACTTGGGGTTTTGTTGTCATGCGGATCTGCACCAACAGATAAGCCCAATAATTTCAGGCCTTCTAGTCCTGTCACAGCTAGGTGCCCCATTGTTTCAGACTGATGGTTTCCTAGTTCAAGGGAATGGTTCTTGGAGGTCACATGCTGCAATCTGATCTGCAAATCTGCGTAAGAAAACAGGAGAAAAAATGTGCTATAGCCTCCTTTTGACCGTCCTGAACAAATTAAAGAGGGAGGGTTAGTTAAAATGTTGAATTTGGAGGTTGGGAACAATAATTTTAATACACTTTAACCGGGAAAAACTAAAATAAGTGGAAAATTCCGTCTTTGAGTGATTAAATGAAATCAAAACACTTACCAAAAAGTTAGTCATGAGCATCCAACGAGACAAAAAACTAGAATAAAAACATAATCTAATCTATCACGTTACTGAGAGACTATGTGCACCATAATGGTTGATGTGCAACAGGCTGCCAAGGATTTCCTTGCCAGGAAATGAGGGTGGTGGTCAGGGAATGGTGAAATCAAAACACTTACCAAAAAGTTAGTCATGAGCATCCAATGAGACAAAAAACTAGAATAAAAACATAATCTAATCTATCACGTTACTGAGAGACTATTTGCACCATAATGGTTGATGTGCAACAGGCTGCCAAGGATTTCCTTGCCAGGAAATGAGGGTGGTGGTCAGGGAATGGTGAATGACGAAGTGAAGAGAGTTCAGCTACAGCCAATAGTACTCCCAAATGAATGTCTAACCTTGTCCCCTGCTCAACTCAGAAATATATAGGCTTGTCAAAGGAACCTTCATGCAGGTCGATCTCAAAACTGATGTTATGGTCCTTTACTGTTGTGAGAAGTGAACTTTCCTTGCCTGTGACCTCATGCATATATGCAAAATCAAAGAAATAACCACTAAGTGTACCTCAACAGCTTAAACCGCCAGCTTAAACCAGTCTTAACAATAGTCCTGCTAAGGTGTGTGTCCCCAATCAACTAAACTCTTATGGATGCATATCAGGTGCGCCCCTACTCAAACAGACTAACTGCTGTTTGGTCAAATGTGCTCCCTCTAGACTGCTGTTTATGAATTAGCAGCATTGTTTTAGTCAACCTTCAGTTTGCATTCATGAAACACGTAGACTGGGGGGTGTTTAACTTCTGGCTTAACTGCCGTCTAACACTTCATGAAAACAGGCCTTGACCTTCTGATGAAAAACAGTCATGCCCTACTGCTGAGATAACTCATGTATGCATGCACGGACTAAGTGTTGAGTCTGTTGACTGATAGCCTGATAGGTTAGTCCCTTGTTATGTTAAGTGCGCCCTTCTTAACTTATCCATTTGTGCATGTGTCTCTTGACCTTTTTAAGTGCACCCCTCATGTTTTGCGACAATCTCTTTCTTTCTCAGATCTGTCATGATTGCTTTGTGGGATAGATACTCAACAGATGCAGGCATAACGTGTGAACAGGCCAGCATTGCTTTAGCTGCATCAACTGTAGGTGCTGCAATGCTGTTAACTGGAAAGTCATCAGCTTATACACATGAGGTGCACCAGAAAGATCAGGATACATTGCAGTCCTTTCATGTCCAGGAAAGAAAATATATATACCCATGTTTTCCAACATGATTTTATATGGTATTTCAACCTCATGCAGTATAAAAGGCTTTCCATTTATATAAGTTTCAGGTTTGCACTCTTATTTATGCCATAAAACAGGTCGACTGCCTTTTGTGCCTCCAATTCTCTGAATAACAGCTTGCATATCATCAAAAGTTGGTTTAACTACACATTACATTGGAAATCCAAGTACCTCTCTGAAGCTGGGAGTATCCTCAACTCTTCAGGTAGTGATAAGTTTGGCTATCAGGACAGTGATCACTTCTGAGAACAATCTGCCTTTTCAAGAGCCTCCCCATTTATCTTGGCTGCCACAATATGGAATAGAATGGTCGGTCATTAGTAAAAACATCACTTTTCTACATTAGAGATGGCTGTAACATAGCACAGGTTAGTGCACCCATTGGATTCCCCCTTAGCAATCTATGCAAAATACTATATAGTTCAGGCATTGCTTTCATCCAATATGCAAAGCTGCTTTGTGTGGATGAATAAGAACACAGAGCGGTGCGATCTGTGCAGACAAACACAGCAAAGCTATTATGGAAATAGTAGCACTCAAAAAATGAAAGAGCTAATTTCTTCTTTTTATCTAGTTGGCATGGAATGCTCATTTAGCAAATTCTGCATAAATGAACTTTCATCTTTATTTTTATCAACTTGTCCGTTTCCTTCAACACCACCCTCTAATACTCAAATAAGGCTCTGTATAACTTTATATTCATCTCTCCACAGTGCTTCTTCAGAATCTGGAATGTCATCAATTATGTCTGACCCACATTCTAACACCTTGCCCATAGAGTTTGTTCTTGGAATACCTTTGTTTAAAGCTTCAGATGCACATTTCAAGCACCGTGTCTTACTACCTTGCCTCCTTACCGCTTGCTTGAAGACTTGGCATTGAATCTGTGATTCTGTACCTATAACACAGAAAAATGGTAATAATAGATACACACAACAAAGAATAGAATTAAAAAAAAAGCAAATAAGTAGTCTTATTTGGAGTTGCTTCTCTTACAAACCCCACATGCATGATTATCCATGTCATGTTGCCCTCTTGATCAATGCATGCCTGGGTCAATTAACAATGTGACCAGCCTAATGGAATCTTGCTGGATCTTTGCCCTTCAGTAGCATAGGCACAAATGGGAGGTACAAATGGGAGGTTAACAGGGCTGCAAAATATATTTTAGGAATGGAGATCGAGAGAGATAGACAAAACATGAAGCTTTGGTTGAGCCATAGTATGTATGTAAGCTATATTTTGCAGTGTTTTTACGTGGCAGGTTGTAGGCCATTGAGTGTTCTGATCTCTGTGGGAACTAAGCTATCAGTTGAGTAGGGTCCTACGACAGCCACATAGATGGAGCATATGGCTTCTGTTCCTTATGCTACTGCAGTCGGTAGTTTGATGTATGCTATGGTCTGTACTAGATCATACATTGCCCAAGCAGTGGGTATCTTGAAACGATTTATTGCAAATCCTGGATGTGAACAATGGCTACCGTGAAGAGGAGCTTTAGCTATTTGTGAGTTACTTCTGTGTTGAAATTTCTTAAATTCAGAAACGATTTACACCTCCAATAAATTGATAAGCTCGGATTTAGTTACATGGAAATTTAACACATTCCAAATCTGCATGTTATGAATGTAAACACACTGAATCTGACAAACTGAAAATGCACAGCGGAATCATGAACAACACACACATTTGACATAGTAGTTTTCTGGGCAATGCCCCTAGAAAAACCCCGCAGGTAAAACCAGTCAATGAGAGAGAATTTTATTAAGCAGCTCACAGAGAAAACTCAGAATTTTACAGCAATACTGTTAGTTTTTGTACCTTGGAAGATGTTCCCTAGGTGACTTTATTGCCTTGTCACTTAGAAGAGGGAAAAAGGTGACCCTCACATTAAATGTCACTTAATGAGACTTTATAAACTTAAAGTCACTTTTTGATAAATTTAAGTGGGTGAGTATTTTTTATTTAAGTGATTTAAATAAAAGAGATTTTTACTCTCATTGAATCTCATCCATTGGATTGGATCTTTTTCCACCGTTGGATTAGATACCCACTTAGGGTTTAGACAAAAAAGCCGAGGGAGGCAAAGAGACTTCACTTTTTCATTTTCAGGAGAAGGAAGAAGAGCTGAGAGAGAAGGAGGACGAGCTAGGGCTTTGGCACATATCCCAAGGAAAATTTTTGCACAGAAATCGAGGAGTACAGGAGCATTGAATGCTGGCACAGAAATCGAGGTGTTTTTATGCACAGGAATCGAGGAGAAGTACGGCCTGTATTTAATGCTGTACGGCTGCATTTATTTGCACAGAAATTGAGGAGAAGTACGGCTGCATTTACTGCTGTACGACTGCATTAATTTTGCACAGAAATCGAGGAGGATTTGACCTGCATTTAATTGCTGTACGGTCTTGCACAGAAAATGAGGTGTACGGCTTCATTTATTGGCTGTACGGCCTGCATTTATTTGGCACAGAAATCGAGGGTGTACGGCTGCTGTTAATGCTGGGCACGATTTTCAAGATTTTGTGATAAAATCTTTGGTGGAGATAAGTTGTATTTTCACTGTATTTCTGTCATGATTTTTGCTGAAGGAAGTAATAACTCTCTCTCTCTCTGACTGGTTTTCCCCGTGGGGGTTTTTCCAGGGCTTATTTGGCCAAAAATCTCTGAGTTAAAAATTTATGGTGTGACTGTTGGAATGTGTTTTTCAGCCTGTTAGTATTTTTACTGTGTGTTTAAATTGTTCAGTATATTTTCTTAAGTAAGTTACAGCCAATGCAAAACCGACTGTAAGTGAAAAACACAAAATGTTCATATAAACCAGCAAGTAGTAAAACTCAGATTTTCTACATGGTATCAGAGCTTGGGGGCTGAAAACAGTGATAGTTTGCAGACACAGAGAAATTTCCAGAACTTAGATTTTTAGTATTTTTATCTTCTGTCAGTGAACAACACTTTGTTGGGTTGGTGAAGAGATGGCTACAGGACTTAGATTGGAGGATAGGTTGGATGGGACAGGAAATTTTGTGCCGTGGAAGGCCAGAATTTTACTGTTATTGGAGGAGAATGAGTTATGGACGGATGTAGTTAGGAACACTACAGCAAATCCGATTGTCATACCCGCATCTACAGATGCAGCAGCCCTTTCAGCCTTCAACAAACAGGACTGTAAAGCTAGAAGGATTATTCTTGATGCGGTTAAAGATCACATTATCCCTCACATTTCAGGCAAGGATAGGGCACATGAGATGTGGACAGCCTTAACCAGTTTGTATGAGAGTTCTAATGAGAACAAGAAAATGGTTCTCAGAGAAAAACTCAAGAGTATAAAGATGAATGGGGGTGAGGGAGTCACAGCTTACCTTACTAGGATTTCTGCAGTTCGGGATGAACTTGCAGCGGTTGGGGAGAAGGTAGCTCCTACAGAGCTTGTTCGCACCGCAGTGAATGGGGCTTCAAAGTCCTGGGGTGCTTTTGTGCAAGCTATAGTGGGCAGAGAGAACCTACCTGACTGGGAGAGACTTTGGGATGACTTTGTGCAGGAGGAGACCAGGAGAGGTCTTGTACAGGGTAGCACATCTCACAGTGGGGCTGATGATGAGGATGTGGCTTTGGCAGCTAAGGGCAAGAAGAAGAAGGGTCCCAAGAAGATTGGGGCCAAACAGCAGCAGAGTAGGCAGAAGAAAGACTTGAGTAAAATCAAGTGTTATGCTTGTCAGGCGTTTGGGCACTATGCCTCTCAGTGTCCAAGCAAGAAGAAGAAGAAGGGACAGGGACAACAAACTGCAGCCTCAGCAGAGGTTGATGAGTTTAGTGTTGCATTTCAGAGGGAGTTTTCCCTTTATGCTGGACAAATGGAGAGAGAGAGAGTCTCTTTAGCCACCAGCATAGATATGGATATGGACAGTGAGCATTCTTTGTTGGCAGGTCATCAGGGGGGTCCATCCACCTCTACTACTTGGTACATTGACAGTGGAGCCTCGAGTCACATGACTGGAGCTCGAGAGGTGTTCTCTGAGTTATCAGAGACAGGTAGAGATGTGGAGGTTGTCCTTGGAGACAACACCGTTGTTAGAGCTGTTGGTCGGGGGACCATCACATTTCAGAGGGAGTCGATGAGTCCCATGACTCTGCGGGATGTGTTGCATGTCCCTGGGCTGAAGAAGAACCTTGTATCCGTTTCCACTATTGAGGACAGGGGTCTTGGGGTGTGCTTTTCAGATGGGAGAGTGCAGGTGTATCCCAAGGCCACAGGTATGTCCAGTGCCATGGACATTGGAGTTAGGTGTGGAAAGCTGTACAAGCTATTGTTTCAGCCACAGTGTGCCTTAGCACACAGCAGCAGCAGTGAGCTATGTGAGCTCTGGCATCGGAGGATGGCCCACCTACATCACCCAGCTCTTAGATTGTTGAGGAGCATGGTTACAGGTTTACCAGAGTTCAGCACTGAGCATAGTGATGTGTGCAGGGGGTGTGCTTTGGGAAAGTACACCAAGACTGTTTTTCCGAGCAGTGACATGAGAGCTGCCGGGGTGCTTGATCTTATCCATATTGATATATGCGGTCCTATGTCATCACGGTCTTTGACAGACTTTGAGTACTACATCAGCTTTATTGATGACTACTCCAGGAAGACCTGGATCTACTTCTTGAGGAGCAAGAAGTCCGAGCTTGTGTTGAGAGTCTTCCAAGGGTTCAAAGCCCTCGTGGAGAAGCAGGCAGGGAGAAAGATCCGGATCTTGAGATCGGACAATGGGGGTGAGTATACCTCCAAGGAGTTCGATGCATTCCGCAGACATGAGGGCATTCAGAGACAGCTGACAGTTCCTTACACTCCTGAGCAGAATGGAGTAGCAGAGAGAAAGAACAGGTCGATTGTGGGGGCAACCAGAGCGATGCTTCATGATCAGGGGTTACCTTTCTTTCTTTGGGCTGAGGCATGTAGCACTGCAGTTTATCTGCAAAACAGGAGTCCTCATAGGGCAGTGGGGAGCAAGACTCTTGAGGAGATGTATTCAGGCAAGAAGCCTGAGGTGAGCCACTTTTGTATATTTGGCTCGTTGACTTACTCTCACGTCCCTTCTGAGAAGAGGACGAAGTTTGATCCCACCGCAGAGAGAGGCATCTTTGTGGGATATGATGAGACTTCGAAGGCCTATCGGCTTTACTTACCTAGCTCGCGGAAAGTTGTTGTCCGTCGGGAAGTAAAGTTTGATGAGGAGAGAGCCTTCAGGAAGTCTAGAGAGTTAGAGCAAGGGGAGACACCAGCTCCCACACCTCAGTTGGTACAGGCTTCTTCGATGCAGCTTACAGGTCCACAGGTTTCTGGAGGGACTGGATCACAGGGTACAGGCACAGTGTCGACAGGTTCAGTGATTCAGGTGGCTAGCACTTCGGGGATAGGTTCAGGGACAGGTTCAGGTTTGAGTCCTCAGATTACAGGGTCGTCAGGCACAGGTTCATCAGTTACTGGTCCTCGGGGTATTGGACCTTCAGGTACAGGGACTTCCTCAGATGAGGAAGAGCATCCTTCAAGGAAGAGGAAGCCTAAGTGGCTTTAGGAGACCTTGAAGGAAGCTGAGGCATTTGGTAGGCCCCAGGAGAGGATCAGGTCAGTAGTGGAGCCAGACAGGCTTGGTGTGGTGCCGGACAGGGATGATATGGCTCTTGTTGCATGCCTTCGTGACTCTGAGCCATCCACATTTGAGGAGGCTTCCCAGCATCTGGTATGGAGAGATGCCATGATGGAAGAGTACCATTCCATCATGAAGAATGATGCTTGGGAGATAGTGCCGAGACCTGAGGGGAAGTCAGTTGTGACTTCCAGATGGCTTTACAAGGTAAAGCATGCTGCAGATGGCAGTGTGGAGAAGTACAAGGCTCGGTTTGTGGCGCGGGGGTTCTCACAGGTTGAGGGAGTTGACTATGATGAGACATTTGCCCCAGTTGCTTGTTATTCCTCTATTAGGGTAGTGATATCTATAGCAGCAGAGATGGGTTGGAAGATTCACCAGATGGATGTGAAGACTGCATTTCTCAATGGTCCTCTGCAAGAGGAGGTATACTTAGAGCAGCCACAGGGATTTGAGATCCATGGGAGAGATTCTCATGTGTGCAGGCTGAGGAAAGCCTTGTACGGATTGAAGCAAGCTCCCAGAGCTTGGTACTCCAGGATTGATACGTATTTGACATCGATGGGATTTCAGAAGAGTGAGGCTGATCCCAACCTTTACTTCATTGTGGTTGGGGGAGATCCGCTCATTCTTCTGCTATATGTTGATGATCTATTTATCACAGGTGCTGAGCATCTCATTGCACATTGCAAGAGAGATCTAGCATCGGAGTATGAGATGACTGACATTGGTCTGATGCATTACTATTTGGGGATGGAGGTTTGGGAGGAGCCTGGACATATTTTCCTTGGACAAGGGAAGTATGCAGTTGATATTCTGAAGAGATTTCGGATGGAGGATTGCAGGCCGATGTGTACACCTATGATCACCAACTGGAAGCAATTTCATGCTTCTGAGGTTTAGTTGGTGGATCCCACTATATATCGTCAGCTCATTGGGTCTTTGATGTATCTGGTCAACACCAGGCCAGACTTGTGTTTTGCGGTGAACACTCTTAGTCAGTTCATGGTTGAGCTTAGGACTGTGCACTGGACTGCCGCAAAGCACATATTGAGATATCTTGCAGGTACAGTGGATTATGGTCTGGACTACAGGGGTTCGGGTGGAGTCAGCTTGGTTGAGTTCACAGATTCAGACTAGGCAGGTTGTGTGCGGGATCGAAAGAGCACTTCCGGGTGTTGTTTCAGTTTGGGCTCGGCAGCAGTGTCGTGGTTCAGTCGGATACAGAAGTCCGTTGCATTGAGTTCTGCTGAGGCTGAGTATATGGCAGCCAGTCAGGCTACTTGTGAAGCACTGTGGCTTCGCAAGTTATTGGTAGATTTATTTGATCAGCAGCTTAGGCCTACGGTGATCTACTGTGACAATCAGAGTTGCATTCAGCTCTCTGAGAATCCAGTGTTCCATGACAGGTCAAAGCACATAGAGATCAGATACCATTTCATCCGTGACTACGTTCAGAGAGGGGCAGTTGAGCTTCAGTATGTATCCACTGATGAGCAGGTAGCGGACATTTTGACGAAGTCTTTGGGGAGAGGAAAGTTTGTTTTCTTCAGAGACAAGTTGGGAGTGGTGCAGAACACCTTCCTCGGTAAGAGGGAGTGTTAGTTTTTGTACCTTGGAAGATGTTCCCTAGGTGACTTTATTGCCTAAGTCACTTAGAAGAGGGAAAAAGGCGACCCTCACATTAAATGTCACTTAATGAGACTTTATAAACTGAAAGTCACTTTTTGATAAATTTAAGTGGGTGAGTATTTTTTATTTAAGTGATTTAAATAAAAGGGATTTTTACTCTCATTGAATCTCATCCATTGGATTGGATCTTTTTCCACCGTTGGATTAGATACCCAGTTAGGGATTAGACAAAAAGGCTGAGGGAGGCAAAGAGACTTCACTTTTTCATTTTCAGGAGAAGGAAGAAGAGCTGAGAGAGAAGGAGGACGAGCTAGGGCTTTGGCACATTTCCCAAGGAAATTTTTTGCACAGAAATCGAGGAGTACAGGAGCATTGAATGCTGGCACAAAAATCGAGGTGTTTTTATGCACATGAATCGAGGAGAAGTACGGCCTGTATTTAATGCTGTACGGCTGCATTTATTTGCACAGAAATTGAGGAGAAGTACGGCTGCATTAATTTTGCACAGAAATCGAGGAGGATTTGACCTGCATTTAATTGCTGTACGGTCTTGCACAGAAAACGAGGTGTACGGCTGCATTTATTGGCTGTACGGCCTGCATTTATTTGGCACAGAAATCGAGGGTGTACGGCTGCTGTTAATGCTGGGCACGATTTTCAAGATTTTGTGATAAAATCTTTGGTGGAGATAAGTTGTATTTTCACTGTATTTCTGTCCTGATTTTTGCTGAAGGAAATAATAACTCTCTCTCTCTCTGACTGGTTTTCCCCGTGGGGGTTTTTCCAGGGCTTATTTGGCCAAAAATCTCTGAGTTAAAAATTTATGGTGTGACTGTTGGAATGTGTTTTTCAGCCTGTTAGTATTTTTACTGTGTGTTTAAATTGTTCAGTATATTTTCTTAAGTAACTTACAGCCAATGCAAAACCGGCTGTAAGTGAAAAACACAAAATGTTCATATAAACCAGCAAGCAGTGAAACTCAGATTTTCTACAAATACAACTCAGCAATTAATGCACCTGTATGGTCTGTAATTTTAGCAGCAAACCTCGATTTTTGTGCCCAGTAAGCAATACAGCCTGTACAGCCTACTTGGAACTTGTGCCCAGCAAAAGTATGGCCTGATTTTTTTCTGCCTGTACTCTGCCTCGAACTGTGTGCAATAAATGCAGTAATTAACAACTTGTACAGCCCTCAAAATCTGTGCCAAATATGCTGTACTCGCTGCTGCTCTCTTCCTCAAAATCATGCCCTGCACAGCCCTCATTACTGCTTTACGGCCCTGTCAAATCAGTGCATACTCTTGTTGCCTAGGAATTTGTGCCTCCTCCCTTCTTTGGAATCAGCGCTCTCTTCCTCTTGCTGCAACCTCTTCCTCTTTCTCTTCAGCTATCCAAAGTTCTTTCACACAATGTGTCTAAACTCTCCTAGAATTCTCTTTTTATTAAATGAGAGAATGATTTTGTAACTTCATCTTCCAATTGATTTTGTTTGTACATCTTCTGAATGACTTAGTCTCTTCAAAGTCAAAGGATGAGACAAATTACAGTAATTGAATTTAAAAATCATTTTCACTCATCAATTTAATAAAAAGCCACATTAACTTTATAACACTAAAGTTAATGTCTAGGAAAGTCACTTAGGTCATTTCTACATGCCTAGACACCAAACCTATGTAATCTAACATTCTGAATATTCCAGTTGTTATCATAGTGATGTTTTAGGGTACCCACACTTTGTGGATATATAGTGTTATGTGGATTCTGATTGGGCAGGGAGTGTAGATAGGGGATCTGCCATCAGATATGTGTTTCTACTGTTTGGTGGGGCAGTGAGTTGCAGAACAAGCAACAGTCTGTGGTCGCTTTGTCCATTGTAGAGGCAGAGTATATGGTAGCTATACTCATGATTGTAAGGAAGCCATTTGGCTTATGAAATTATGTTCAGATGTCCAAGGATAAGTCAGAGAGCTATTACAGTTCAGTGTGATAGTAACACTGCTATTTGTTTGGCCAAGAACCCAACTTTTCATGCGGAGACAAAGCATATTGATATGCAATACCATTTCATTAGGAACATGGTAGAGGACAGAAAAGGTGATACTGGAGAAAGTTGATGCTTTGCAGAATGTTGCAGATGCATTAACAAAACCAATAAGCATAGGTAAATTCAAGTGGTGCTTTGAGTTTGTGGGCCTTATGGCCCCTAACAATTAGCTCACAGTTTGATTCATTCTTCCTTTTACTTTTGCAAAGTATATGGCAAGTGAAAGAATGTTGGGATAGGTGTGTTATACACCTTGTCCTGTAGTAGGGTGAGAATAAATGTTGAGCAGTAGCGAAGAAGAAATGCTGATGAATAGTAGACAATGAATGCTAAGCAACAACAGTTGGTCAGTTAATTATTGGTGGTGTCCGACATGTCCAACCGTAAATAGTTTATGGTTTTGTTATGCCTATTTTTTGAGTGCTAGGGTTGGAGAAAAACCGTGAGTGTTGAAAATCCATATGCTGCTGAACACTCTTGTTGAGAGCATGTATACTTTGTAATGTATTGTAACTATTTGTTATTTATTAAACAATACATTACGTGTTGATGTTTTGTAGCTCGGACATGAACGTCTGCATAGGTTTTGTGTCAAACATGCATGAAGTTGTCCAGGTCAAATCTATTTTGATCAAATCTATTTTGTAGTTCACTTTATTAAAGTGAAAGTCTTATATTTTGTTGATGACTCTAATAACATGCATTTTCAATGCATTAGTGATTTAGACTAATCTCAACCGTCGATCTCAATAAGAGATTAGTGTTTTGGTAGATTAGGGTTGCATTTAAAGTATAAAGGCAGGTCAAAGCGGAGAGTAAAGACACATTCATTTTTTGCTTGAAGACAGGTTGGTTGGAAGGTGAAGAAACTCGTATGTTGAGCAAAATTAGAGCATCGAAGGGAGCCCAGTCAGAAACTAGGCAGATTTCAGAAAGCGGGGATAGATCCGTACAGTCATACAGATCTGCACAACAGATCTATAGAGACGGTCTGTACAGTTGTACGGATCGATATAAACATGTCTATACATGTGTGCAGACAGTCCGTACCACAGGCAACAAGCTTCAGGTGGATTTCTCGTTTGATTGAGGGTAGTTTTCCTCAATGAGTTTGCTGTTTTTTGTTCCATTTTGAGTGTACTGTACAGCTTTAAGTTATTGCAGCTGTGTAGGTTTCCTTGTAAGCCTAGATCTATTAATGAAAGTTTAATTTGAAGGTGTAAATCATCTATATTGTGTTTTCTTTTGTTGTTCATTTTCAACTATATGTGTGATTGTTGCATGGTCAGAAATATTCACTTCTATGTTTTATTTAATTAAGAGAAACAGACTACAGCGGTCACCTACGGCCTGATAATTTACATTAAGAATGCCTTAGAGTGTGGGGTTTTTCCTTCGGAAGAGTTTTCCCCAAGAAATTGTCGTTTAATGGTTGTCTGTTTCTTTGTTGATCATTTCTGCAATTGTGTTTATCTAATTTTCTGCCCATTCTTTTATAATTGATTAGTGTAGGAAGTGTATTCGATACCTCTACATCCTTTCAAGGTGTATTCCTCGAACTACACCATTGAGAGTCTTGTTTTCCTTTGGCACTTTACTGGGCCTGAAAATTTACATTAAGAATGCCTTGGAGTGTGGGGTTTAGTTTTTATGTGTTATTGGGTCTGCAGGCTGGTTATTGAACATGAAATTTTCACAAATAGTGCCCCCTCTTTATAAACAATCTCTGAACACTCAATGGAGATTCTTTTGTTTTGCAATTGATCTAATATCTTTTTGCATTCTAGATTTGTAGAGGTAATGCACCTTCAAGCTTCTGAAACTTTTTTCATTCATTTTGAATAGCCTCAACATGAATGCCTGCTTGTCTTACAACATTAATCGATTAAGAAACAGTAACTGACAAGTACATAATGTATTTGAGATTGATGAAGTTAGAAGCTTGGGTTACTTCAACAATCACAAGAGTTGACAACCAAAAGGAAGAATTACAATTCTTTTATCAGAGGTCACATAAATAGGCCAAAAACCCTATGATGTTCATCAGGGCCTCAAAATACTTTGTTTTAAGATTTTTTTTAATAAAGATAAATTTATCTGAGTCTCCTGTGGAGTTAGAAGATTATGTTGTTTTGTACCCAACCTAATGGATAAATCATGTAGGCTGGCCAATGAAGCACTAATAAATTAGTATACATTATTAGCAACACTAATAATATGATTATTTCATATTGTTATCTTTAGGGGTTGTTTGGAGTTATTTTCTTTTTCTCTGGGGTAGTGCCAACTCATCATTGCGCCGAGAGGCGCTCTACAGCCCAGTATGGGGGAGATCTTGTAACGTTACGTAACGTTATTTTTATTAATAAAAAATATATTTTTTAATTATAGGCGAAAATAAATGTCGGCCAAAAAAACAACTTAATATGGGGGAGATGTTGAAATCTTCCTACCTAACAAAACAATAAAAAAGTAAAAATTTAATTATCCGTAAAAAAAATGTGGGTCATGAAAAAAAACACAATATGGGGGATATGTTGGTAATGTTCCTACCTAACAAAATAATAAAAAATAAAAATTTGAATTATCCTCAAAAAAATGTTGGCCTTGCACATGGTTTTAAAACCATGTGCAAGACCTTCTAAACAACCCATGGTTTTATTGTACATGGTTTAGGAGGGCCTTTCACATGGTTTTAAAACCATGTGCAAGGCTTCCTAAACAACTCATGGTTTTATTCTACATGGTTTAGGAGGGCCTTGCAAATGGTTTTAAGACCATGTGCAAGGCCTCCTAAACAACCCATGGTTGTAGGAGGGCCTTGCATGTGGTTTTAAAACCATGTATGGGGAAATGTTGTAATGTTTGTTCTTAATAAAATAAAAATATTATATGTGGATCTTAAATAAAAAGATGTGTCTTTTGGTTTGAATCAAATCAATGGATACCTAAGAAGAGATTTGATCCCTCTCGGCGCTTGATAGAGCCTAGGATTTGGATCTACGCTGGTTGGTACTGTACTTCGTAGCTGTACTTCTCACCTATGTTTGGTATGGTCAGTTATTCTGTCTCCTTAAGTAACATGGCTCATTCCAAGTGGTATTATAACAAGTGGATTCTTGGATTGTCACTTGAGGGAGTAAATGGTGTTCACACATCCATAATTTTTTCTATAGAAATCCATTCTCCTGGGTATCTTTGGGATTCTCTTGTGATTGTCAACTGGGAAAATAAGGCATGGACTCTGCAGGTTATATCTCTTCACCAATGGTGCTTCAAGATTAATCAACTTTTGGCTCTCTTTCATGATCTTGATATCAAGCATATTTATAGAGAGCTCAACAAGGAAGCTGACACTCTCTCAAAAGAAGCTCTTACGTCTGAAATTGGTCTTCTGCTTTGGGAAGAAAGCATTGAAGGATCTCTAGTGGACAAAGGCTCAGTTTATTTTCTTGACTCTATTGATGTACTAGCATGATGGATCCTTTCTTGTTGTTTTTTTTAGTTCCTTTTTGGACACAGTCGTTAGTCTGTTAGAGGTTTTGGCACCTCTGGTTATGCAGTAACTTTTTTGAAATTTTGTTCTGGGAGGATATATGTTGCAGCTATACTTCAAATATTACTCTGATGAGTAAGATGTTTTTGGGAGATGTACTTTTTGATTTTTATAAATAGGAAAAGTACAGTTTTTTTCTGCTTGAGAACTTTTTCTATATAAATCCAAATTCATTTAAACTTGGTTTGCTTGAAAGAGGAGATATTAGGCTAACATATCAAAATTTTAGTGGATTTGGTGTAGATTTTTAAGATTATAGCCCAAACAATGAAAGTTTTTCGTTTAGTTATTAAGAATGGTAAAAAAGATTAGGTCTCTATAATTTGGGTAAAGACATTTTGATTTTATTGAATGATCAAAAACGTTTGACCCAGATTATTGGAGAGATATTTCAGGGTGTCATAAGATCAACTTTTTATCGATTGATCCAACTGTTCTGCTTGCAGTTATTCTTTTTCTGCTGTTCATCTCTGCTTTCTGAGAGAAATTCCTGGAAGCTTATGTCAATAACATAGGCACATCATGTGTGTAATTTTTTTTTAGTTGTACCCTTTTTTTATAATGGTTAATAAGTGTTTGTACAACGTTATATGAGAGATTTATCAGTGCCTAATCCTGTTATTCATATAAGAATATTTGTAATTGTCTTGCTTTGATTATTTCCTCCCATCTCTTTGAATCCACGTTTTGATTCTTACTGCACTATTTTTGGGTAGGAAGTAGATTTATAGCACAAGTAAAGTTCTTTTTCACCTCTTTATTTTCAGCTACTTTCAGCCCAAGTCCGATGCTTTTTCATTAAACTAGAAAAAGTCTGTGCATGCCCAATCTTTTATCAGACAAGACTGTGGCTTGCATCTTATATTTTCTTTCTTTTATTATATATTGTGGTTGCTGATATTGGAGAAAATTTGATTTCCTCATCCATTGGATGCCATTGACTGAAATATGCAGCATCACAGTTCCAAAAGGCAGGAGTGAAATGGACCAGCATGGAGAAATGAGTCCGTCCAATTCGGATGGTGTTTCAGAAGAACATAAGATGGATGATGGTTCAGAAGAAGAGCCGACGGATGATGGTTCAGAAGAAGAGCGGGCGGATGATGGTTCAGAAGAAGAGCTGACGGATGATGGTTCAGAAGAAGAGCAGGCAGATGATGGTTCTGAGAGTGAAGACAAAGCCAGTCTGCAGGACAAATCACCATCCTTCAGTCAAACTGCATCTCATGCATTGGAAGCACTCACAGGTAAAGCAAAGACAGAAAATGCTTCAGAAAATATCAATGATAGAAAAGGAGGTTTAGAGAGTGCAGATGCTTCAAAGTTGTCTGATGAAGCAGCAAATCAGCAAAATTGTGGCCAGGCAACTCAAAGACATGAAAGTGGTGGAAGCTCCGGCAAAAGAAGGCGCACCAGATGGGATACTGTGCCTGAGGAGGGAGGAGTAACAAATGAAGGTGAACGTAGTGGTAAGAAGAAGAGATCAAGATGGGCTGCCGAAGAACCACAAATTTCAATGCTAGCAAATGAAGGTGAATGTAGTGGTAAGAAGAAAAGATCAAGATGGGCTGCAGAAGAACCAAAAATTCCAATTCGAGGGCAAATAGAACTTCCAGATTTTACGAAGAAGTTAGCTGCTGTAAACCCTGTAGTGCAGGAATTAAGTATTAAGCTCTCTCTTATCAATCAGAGACTTCAGACCGGAAATGTTATTGTTGAATCAGAGGATGGGCAAAGATCTCCATCACCAGAGCCTCAATATAACAACTTGGGGTTTAGAATAAATACAAGGGAGTTTAGAGCCAGAGAAAAGCTTCTTCAGGAAAGAGAAATGATATATGCAAGGTTGAGTGAGAAACTCCCTGCTTTCAAGCCACCTGCTGCTAGGCTATCCAAGAAAATTTATGTACCTGTTAAAGAATACCCTGGATACAACTTCATTGGGCTTATCATGGGGCCCCGTGGAAACACACATAAAGAAATGGAGCAAGAAACTGGGGCTTTTATAAAGTTAAGAGGGAGAGGAGCCCATAAGGTTTCAAAGAAGCAAGAGCCATCAGACAATGACGAACTACATGTTTTGGTAGAAGCAGATAATAAGAATTCTCTAGAGAAGGCTTGCAGGATGGTTGAAAAATTGCTTGTGCCTGTAGAGGAACGCAACAATCTACACAAACTAGCTCAACTAAGGGAATTGGCAAAAATTAAAGGCACACTTCGAATTCCTAAGCTGTGTCGATTATGTGGACTGGAAGGTCATGGGCAATTGGATTGTCAAGTAATGCAGATGGCATGTGGTGATGAACAGTCAACCAATAATAATCCAACGAAGGTATCATTACAGGGTGCAAAGGTGGATACTACTAACCCCAATGATTTATGCCTTGAACTTGGAACAAGCAGATCAACAGTATCTATGGAAAATAGTGGGTCTGGGATTCCAAGACAGTCCATTCAACCACTGGATCGTTCAGACAATTATTTGTCATGGTTAGCACAAGCTGGAGGCTTGGAACACCCACAAAATGGAAATACTGGAATAGGACCTGAGATAACGAGGGCATCGATGGAAAAGAGGGTGTCTGGGCTTCCAATGCAATCCTCTCAATCACTGGATTTTACAAATGATTATAAGTCATGGTTAGCTGGAGGCTTGGAACACCCAGAAAAACGAAATGATGGAATATTACCTGGGAAGGTGTCTATTGAAAAGAGTGGGTCTCGGCTTCCAGGACAGTCCAATCAACCACTGGGTCTTACAGATAATTATATGTCATGGTTAGCTGGAGGCATGGAACACCCAGAAAATGTAAATGCTGGAATAGAACCTGAGATAAGGAAAGTATCTATTGAAAAGAGTGGGTCTGGAATAGGACCTGATATAAAGAAGGGCGGTGGATTTGGGACCCCTTCCATACAAGGTACTCGTCCATATGTATACAGCCCCTATGCTTCACATGTTGGTGTGGAATCTAGTTTTGACAGTCCTTCCTTTTTCCATATGGGTTTGGGACCTCATTTAGAACATAGTCATGGTAAAGAAACTGATCACTTAGATGTTTATGTGGGATTTCTGCCTCCTACCATGGATGAAGAACAGCTGATTAATCTGTTCTCTTCTTTTGGTAGAGTAGTTGAAGCCAAAGTCATCAGGGACCATGTGAATGGTTCAAGCAAAGGTCATGGTTTTGTAAAATTTGATGACATCCATTGTGCTGTTCAAGCTACTGCACGTATGAATGGTTACAGGTTGGAAGGCAAAACATTAGCTGTAAGGGTGGTAGGACGGCTTCCTTCCGGATCTGGGGTGGGACCTGCAGACACTTTTGATAAGCAACCACCAAGATTGCCCATCCATTCTGGTGATTATGCACAGCCATCATGGAGTGCTCCAACTAGGCCTCTATCATCACTGCCTTATAATCCCTATTCTGATAACAATGGTTCTGGTATAACATCCCATAGTGTCAGTCCTTTGCAGGGAGCTACTTTCAACAGTCTACCGGCTACTTCACATTGCACATATGGTCCCTATCAGAAGCCACTGCATTCTGCAGAAACGTCCAGTGGCATGCAAGGGCCACCAAAATCTCAATTATTGCTAGGCAATGTGCATGATTCCTCAATGTCAAAACTAAATAACCATTCAGCTGATGCTATGACCCATTTTTCTCCAAACCAAGCCAGGATTACTACATATCAGCGCTATGTACATCCATCAATTCCATCAGATAGTGCATGTTCTGAGTCACCATCACGAGGTTCATTAATGGGAGGTTTGGTTACTCATCCATCGTCTTCTAGCCTTTATTCTTCTGGATATCAGAAGAATGCTGTGGAATTGGAATATGAAAGGTTTTTAGCTGAAATGGAGCCGTGACATGAGAACATTTCAGGGCTAGATAATTTTTTTTTTAAGACTAAAAGCTGAGCTTCTATATTCTACAAATAATGAATCTCTGATGACTGTATACAAGGTAAATTGCCTTCACTGTCTACTTCTGAATTTTTGTGAGCATAAGAAAGCTATGATTTAGTTCAACCAGGATACACGCTCGTGTACAGTTGGAAACTTGGCAACATCTGAATGACTAGAGAAAAGGACATCCAAGGTTGTTGATGAAGGCCACCTGCTTTGCAGTGTGCTGAAAGGTGCCTCCAATTACATTCAATACATCTTGGAACTGAACCTACTCGTTTACAAAATTGTTCCGATGCTTCTGCAGCTACAGTACATGTATGACGTTGCTTTGAATGATGTTGAATTTGGGTTCTGGAACTAAACCATTGAGAGTCTTGTTTTCTCTTGGCACTTTTCTGTCCATTGGCAATTCATTCCCTCTTTGTTTTACTCTTTTTGTAGGTGAATATCCATGCTATTTATGATTAATATGTTGATCCTGATTTGTAACCTGAGATAATTGCTCAGTTCCTTGAAAAACTTAGTGGTTACAGTGGGGATCCAGTCACCTTTTTGAGAGTCCAAACGTAAGCTGCATTGATTATGGTAATTGATGTAACTAGTTGTCTTGACAACAGTATCAATAGCATCGACAGATTGGTTGCGTCATTGATAGACTGAATTATTGAGTTTTGACTCTCAATGTGGATCGAACATTTTGTGATGGGTCAGTGTTAGCTTTTCTGTCCTGATTATTGATAGTCTTTTTATGGAGTGTGTTGTAAAATTGCATGATACTGGCTGTTTTTTATGATTTTTACTACATATGCAGGAATTATTGGATATTTTGTTGTGGGTTTGTATAAACTTGTCAATTAATATTTATGGATTTTGAATCTGCAGCAGGGTATTGAACATTGAAATTTGATGAATAGTGCCCCCTCTTTATGAACAATAGCTGAAACTCAATAGGGATTCTTTTGTTTAGCAATTCATCTAATGCTTTCTTGGCATTCTGTATTTGTAGAGGTATTGCACTTTCAAACTACTGAAACATTTTTCTTTCTTTTTGAGTAGCCCTAACTCATGCCTGATTTTGTCTTGACATTCATCGATTAAGAAATAGCAGCTATAAAAGCACATAATGAATCTGAAATATATGAAGTTAGAAGCTTTTGGGTTAGTTAATGAATCAAAGGAGTTGACAACCAAAAGGAAGATTTGCAGTTCTTTTATCAGACGTCACATCAATAGGCCTTAAAACTCTATGGTTTTCATCAGGGCCTCAAAATGCTTTGTTTCAAGTAACAAATTAATTAAAGATGATTTTGCCTTACTGTTTTCTTTTAGAGTTGGAACACGTGTACCTAATCTAATAGATAAATCATGTAGGCTAGCCATTGAATGCCTGATAAATTATTATACACATTAGTTCCAAAACGGATATGATTATTCCATATTGTTAACTCTAGAGGTTATTTGGAGTTATTTTCTTATTTTTTTGGGTTGTGCAACGCATCATTGGTACTATATGTTGGAGCTGTGGTTTTTACTTATATTTGGCATAGTCGGTGCTTTCTGCCTGTTTTGGATGATTTGGCTTAAACTAGGTGGTATTAGAGAAGTGGATTCTTGGATCAACTCCCATCACTTTTTCTATACAATCCAAATTCAGTGAAACATGATTTGTCGGCAATAGGAGATATTAGGCTAATATATCAAAATTAGCTGATTTGGTGTAGATTTTTAGGACCATAGTCTATACAAGTAAAGGTTTTTCATTTACTCTCCAAGAATTGCGAAAAATTTAGGTCTCTATAAATTGGGCATAACTTTTATTGGTTGATTGAAATCGAGTCTATCTAACTGACCAAGTTTAACCAAGTTTGCTTTGTTTTTCTGTTTTAAATATGTTATATAAATATAACATGTATCTTTCATTCTTTTTTGCCCAATTCCTTTGAAATAGGATGTTTCAGGTTGTCATTTTAGAAGATTTAGCATTAATTCTAGAGAGATGATCTTTTATGCATGTAAAGAATGATAAAGAAATTGCAGGCCGTCATAACATGCAAATTACTCTTGTGGACACTGTAAAAATGATTTTTTAAACTATCACAGATTGAAATTTCAGAATAGGTAAAGAAGTTATGGAGTTAATGTTAATGCAAAGTTAGAGTGTAAACCACTTTTAAAGGAGGGTCGAATATAAGTATAGTGTTGTTGCATTTCATTTGAAAAGGAATTTTAAATCATGACGGGTAATTATTTTTTCACAAGAATTGGTGCAGAGATTGCAGAGTTATTGACAGTGCAAAGTTAGCATTGAAACGAGTTTTAAAGAATGGTTGAAACCAAACCCAATCAAATTGGGCATGAACTTTTGATTGGAATATCCACATTAAGTGATTTAAAAGATAACTCGAGAGAAAATGCTTCTTAAATTTAGAACCATTTTGGATTCTGTCACCAGCTTTTTAGTTTCTGAAAGTCCCTAATTTTACCGAGAATAACAATGACTTTCGAAAACTCCTAATCCCTTGGTTACAGAACCAGATTAAGATGAGACAAGAATTGCAACCATTTAATTTTGAACTTTTGGCTTATATCTTTTGACAACTAAAAGTCCCTAATTTTACCAAGAATAACTATGACTTGTGAAAACTCCTAATCTCTTGGTTACAAAACCAGAACCAGATTAAGATGAGACAAGAATTGCAACCATTTAATCCCTTGGTTAAAAAACCAGATTAAGATGAGACAAGAATCGCAACCATTTAATTTTGAACTTTTGGCTTATATCTTTTGACAAAAAAAAATGTATACGATATTTAATTTTCCATGTCAGTTGTTGTAGCTTGTGTTAAATAATTTATATAATATTTGAGGATATTTTATATAATGGAGCGCTTGAAATTGTGGAGGACTCGTGACCTAAGGTAGTCACTAAAGGTATGCAATGGGTTTGAAAGATCATTATTAAAGAAAAACCAAATTAAAATTGTAATTAAAGATTTTGTGAAGAAAGAAGGTTGTCGATATGATTGCACTTCATCCATAGAAAGAAAAAAGGAAGAAATGATAAAAGAACACTTCATCCTTGGAAAGAAAAATCAAGAAATGATAATAGGGCATCTGAAAATGCTAGAACTGTTTGATCTCCAATAGGAGGTAATGTTTACTAGAAACCTATACTAGAATGATGGGTAAAACCTACTCTAAACTTGTGTAATATTTAACTTGTGTAATATCGAGGATGATGCATTGTGCTACTACAAAAGCATTAGAGGAAAAAGGGAGTGGAGTTGCTGCTTGATTTATGAAGGCAACTAGGAACCAAAACCCAAATGGTTAAGGGATGGAAGAAACCATTAGGTTAATGATAAAAAGTTGATTAATATTCAGAAATGTGTTGATTAGTTTTAGAGGGTACTTTGATTGGGTCTTAGGGTTTCTTGACAACGAGACTTTCAATACATTACAAATAAAAGTAGCTTTGTTTTAGGGTTTAATGACAATGAGGCTCTCAATACATGAAAAGGAAAACTAGCTGTGGGAACTAGGAAAAAGGAAAATGTTTGAGCTACCATAATGTGAGATATACTCAAACGACATTGATACCAATTGGTAGATAACCTTGACCTTTCATTGCGAGGTGATCTCCTTGCAATACGGTGTTAGAAATCTTGCTAAAAATGAGATTGGGAGGATAAAAGAAAAATCCATGAGGGTGAATCTAGATTCAAGCAAATGGGATGAACATAACATTGAAGGCAACTCCCTTTTATAGGGGAGTTGATGGACACTACCATTTCATGTAGTTTAGGTGCTTGATAGAGGGTGAATCCAATCCTGACAATGTTCATATAGAGTTTTGGTAAGATTTGAAAATCGTAAGTGGAACAAAAAAGAACCTAAACTAAATTGAAAAGAGAGCTATTTGTAGATCATGGATGATTTTAAGGAACCATACTTATTTAAAAGTGGATAAACGCTGTCGAATATTACCAATTCTTAAAACGCCAACTATAAAATGATTGGCGATATTTTTCAAAAAATATTTTAATTTCCAAGGATTTTAAATCGTTTATATAATAATTTGGCGTTTTTTAGGGTGAAAATTTTTTACCCCATCAAAATTGGGCGAGAGAGGGGGTTAAAAAAAATGCAAAATGACGAATCTTTTTTGGGAGAAAAACATGGAAAAAAAGCCCACTGGGCTAAAATTCGCCCCTAAAATTATCCCTGTTGTAGATCAAGCAAACTCACATGTTCAAGGCATGACAAATAACCATCGAGGAAATGTAGTAAGAGTCTTCTACTTTTTTCCTAGATTGAGAGATCCATTAGTTTCAAGCAGATCCATGGGGTTTGCAGTGTCTAGATGCTTGTTGTTTTGGGGTCTGTAGTGGATATGCATGAATTCCCCATTCAACTTGAGGATGGCGTGCCGAGAGTGGAACGAGAAAGATACCATATTTGATTTTGTCAAACTTGGTGTGCACCCATAGTGAATATGTGGATATTAGGAATATTGAAAATGACACCTCTAACAAACCAAGGTGGACTAAATCAATCACAAATGTTCATTAGAGGAAATTTCAACTCAAAATGGGCCTTTCAACCCTAATTTAAATTCCATGTCATCATGTGTTAGCCAATGAAATTGCTTTAAATTTGAAATACTGTATAGGTCTTGAACAAATTTTTAATATAAATTTGGGGATAGTTATCATAAAAAAACTATTTTTTGTTCGTATTTTTGACATATCTCCCTGTGTTTTTACTCAAATTTCGATTGAGAGAGCTCTTTAGATGCAGAATTAAATTCTGCATCCAACGAGCACCCACACTGTATATACTTTTGACGGACCCTGCTACCCAAAACAAGAAATACATGAAAACACAATGTATTTCTTGTTTTTGGGGTAGCAGGATTCGTCAAAAGTATACAGTATGGGGACTCGTTGGATGCAGAATTTAATTCCGCATCCAACGAGCTCTCCCGATCGAAATTTGAGTAACAAGTACTCTATACCCTCCATATACCCATTACCATGCTTCTTATACTCTTTTACCCTAATGCAATAGGGGGGTACCTTGGGACAAAAACTCCCATTCTAGGAGGGGGTTGCCCGATATTTCTATTGGGCCCTAACAGTAAGGGCCTATGGGGCTTTTTTGGTAGGGCCCAATAGAAATATTGGGCACCCCCCTATTGCATGAGGGTAAAAGGGTATAAG
Source organism: Pseudotsuga menziesii (assembly GCA_001517045.1). Classification (NCBI taxonomy): domain Eukaryota; kingdom Viridiplantae; phylum Streptophyta; class Pinopsida; order Pinales; family Pinaceae; genus Pseudotsuga; species Pseudotsuga menziesii. The sequence goes on from LPNX010053196.1 coordinate 421,171, forward strand.
AAGCATGGTAATGGGTATATAGAGGGTATAGAGCACAAACCAGGGAGATATGTCGAAAATACGAACAAAAAAAGTAGTTTTTTTTTTTGTTTTTCCAAAATTAATAAATATTATTTTATTATTTTCCTTAGGAGGCCCATTTTGAATTGAAATTTCCTCTAATAGAGGTTAACACAATCAAACTAAGGAACCCTCCAAAAATTACATGACCAAAGTATGACCTAAGAATTCAACAAAGTGGACCTTGCACAAGAATTGGACATAGAATGAGGATAACACATTCACAAGTTTAGGTTTAGGAAGGGGTTAGCAAGGGGAGTAGCAACCCCAATAATATGTTTTGAGATTGTTGGAGCCCTCATCGTCATCTTTGGGTTTTTAGTCCACAAATACAAAATATTTGCACTACTTATTACTTTCATGGCATTAGATGTTATCCGTAGAAATAATAACATTTGTTCCATGCAAAGAGTGATAAGCAAGGACAACAAAGAAAATACAAAACATTGCTTACAACAATAAAAACCCAATGATGCATAAGGGAAAAGGTCTATAGGACATTTATGGAACTATTTGGTGCTTTAATAGGAGGAAACCCTTTCACGTGGAAATATACAAGCCATCTAGGAGGTCCTCTCATTCACAAATCAAAGACACCACTAAAGTACCACAAAGTTTTATGTAAGTGCATGGAAAAAAGCAAGGCACACACAAGGAACAAATCACAAGTGGTCTTTAGTAACAAACACACAACGCCAAGAATACAGAGAGACATTATTTGGTTACTGAAAGTATAAAACAACACTAAGCTATGAAACATTAATATGTGATAACAATTAACCACTTAAAACATGAACAATAGGTTAGCAACACAAGAATAAAACACCTAGCTATATAAAGCTTGAAATTATATACGCATGACAACGTTGTCTACCAGAAAACCAACGATTCCAAAACTAGGAGATCAATTTGTTTCAAAGAGCATGATAGGTTAGTGATCAACAGTTAAAAGATAACTAAACTATGAAATCAACAAACTATAGTGTGCCAAATCTAGCTATCAATAATACAATAACAACTAGATTATGAAAGCAAAGATAGAATCTAACTAGCAACGACACAGTAGCTACACTGAATAAATATACAATTCCTCGATATCAACAAAGAGATAACAAAACCACTAATCAAAAGCAAGAGGTAAGGGGTGTGATACCTACAACTCATGTACACATCATAGGGAAGATAGAGAAAAATAACTTGTGTCATTCTAACAGTGACCAATGCTAGAGGGGAACCTTCACATACCATTAGGGGAAGAGCACGACACCCACACCCACCATTGAACATGTGGCTTCTAGATGAGAATATATGAATTTGCACAAACAAGTCAACATCAAGGAAAAATGCACACATGCCCTAAGGGGGAGACTAATCAATAGGAAAAAAAGATGTCATCGACTTGAGCATAGTAAAAGCAAAAGGAGGAGGATGAAACCTTGCTGCAAACTTGGATGGAAAGGAAAGGAAGAGGGAATCATAAGAGGTGCAAAAGGATTTGATGATGTAGCCACACATACAACATTTGAAGCAACTTGCATGACACCACAGAGGGAAGAACCTTGAACAAGCATAAGGATACGAGGATAGGATTCACATTCACTATCAATGAAGTAGGTTCCATGAGAAAAGGAAAGGGATGTAAATGGATAGAGAGTTAGACATGGGTAGGACCCTAGCTACGAACCAATGTTCATAATTAAATCGTTGTTATAGTTCAAGTATTCATATCTATAGACATCATGAGGAAATTAGTATAGGAAGGTAGAGAATTTGGAGGAACATCAACCCTATATTTTCACGGGGAAATCATTTTGATGAGATACACCCCATGAAGTGGGGAAGTGTCATGTTGGGATGAGTGAACATAAAGGTTAAGGGGAATGTCATATTGAGGCAAGTCAACTTGCCTTGGGGAATATGATTATGGGTTCTTTAGAGTGCACTAGTAAACATTCTCTCTAGAACCCAATAGTGTTTTGTGTGAAAATTCCAAACCCTAGGTGACTAATCTCCTTCTATTATCTATCAAACAAGTTTGTCATTAATTGTAGAAATATAATTTTTCACATAACAACAACCACACAATAGTTGGAAAGTAAATAGCGGAAGCATAAAAAACAATTACACATTTTTTCTTCAAATAAACTTATCATTGATCTAATCATATCTTACAAGGAAACCTCCACAATTTACTTAAAACCAACAACTGTACAATGAATAAATCACCCTTGAAATGGGTTGTAAGGCTTGCTAAGAAGGTACTGTCTAGATCGGGAAAGGAACAATAACTATATGGGCTATTGTGCAACTATTGTATAGATCCATATAGATTGTATGGATATATACCATATGAATTGTACTTCGACCTAGTTGTTGCTAGTCGATCCTCATCCTTATGTTGTTGTTTTCCTCTAGTCGCTTAACTTGCTCAACTATTCAATTGTTTGACAAAAATTGTGTCTAAACATTATCTTAACTGGCCTTTATATTTGAGCTGAAACTCTAATCTACCAAAAGCTTAATATCATAGAGAGATGTACTATTGAGATTAATCTCAATCACTAATTAGACTCAATAAGCTAAACCTAACACTTTCACTTTATTCCTAAAGTGAATTATAAAGTAGAATAAACGAGAACTACTTCTAGCAGTTCACATTGAACTACTGCAAAATTTATTGTTCGAGCTACATTTTTGAACATTCCCTCTTAGCAAGGAAGGAATTCTTCACCAATTTGAGTTTGGTTTTCAATGAGTCAAAGTTCCCTTTTGTAAAGAGCTTGGTTAGAATATCAACAACCTGCAAATATGTGGGTATATATTGGAGCTTTACTGCTCCTTTTTGAATCCTATCTCAAATAAAGTGATATCTAATCTCTATGTGCTTGGACCTGTCATGAAACAATGGATTTTGAGAGAGTTTGATTATGTTGAGAGGGCACATTTCTATGGTCCAAGTGGGGGAAGTGTCTGTCCGTCCCATAAAAAAGAACAAAAAGAAACAAGAATGCATGCATCAATGTGTTGTTGCGTCGAGAAGACACATTTCTATAGACCAGTTGGGGGAAGTGTCCAATGTCCCATAAAAATAAATAATAAATAAATAAATAAAAATAAATAAGAATGCATGCATTAATGTGTTGCATACCATAGTTGAGCACGAGTGGGGAGAAGTGTCTGTCTATCCCAAAAAAATAAAAATAAAAATGCATGCACCCGTGTGTGTTGTAGCATAGTGGAGCTCGAGTAGGAAGTGTCCTCTCTCCCATAAAAATAAAAAATAAGAATGCATGCGTCATTTTGTATTAGCATAGTGGTGAGAGGGATGTGTGTTGTAGTTTAACAGTGAAAGGTTTGCAGGTTCGACTGCTCTCGACGCTTTGTAGAACCAGAGTTAGATGGGTCTATATTGGTGTAGTTATGGTTTTCACGATATACCAACATGGGATCCAACTCCTGATCAAATAATCTTTCAAGCAATTTGCAAATCCAAATGGCCTCACAAATAACAATATTGGCTGCCATATATTCTACCTTTACTAATCTAGGTGCCATGAAAGTCTGCTTCCTGCTAAACCAAGATATAGCTAAAGCAAAACCTTGAGGCACTCTTCTATCTAATCCACTGGCTGACCAATTTGAGTAATATTTCCTTGCGACTTCACCTCACCATCTCCAAGATATTTCAGACCATACTTCATTTTGCCCGTCAAGTATTTGAACACATGTTTTGCTACAACCTAATGCTCATGCCTTGACTCCATGTACTGACTCAAGGTGTTCACTACAAAACATATACCTGGATAGTGTTCACTAGATATATCAACGATCCTATCAATTCCTATACAATGTGGGATCCACCATATTTGAATATGAAGTTGTTATCTTCTTCAAATTAATGATCATAGGCAAGGCCATAGGTGTGTAGTGCTCCATTCGAAACCTCTTTAGGATATTGACTACATACTTACCCTACCCAAGGAAAATATCCCCTGGTCTCTACCAAACCTCCAACCCCAAGAAGTAATGCATCATGCAAATGTCCTTCATCTCAAACTTAGTTTCCATATTTGTCTTGCGCCCCATAATGAGCTTTTATGAACCTGTTAGAAACATGTCATCTACATACAATACCAAAACAAGCATATTGGTCTCAACAAATATAAAATATAAGTTAGGGTTTATTTCACTTTTGCTGAAGCCCATAATATGTAGGTATCCATCAATCCTAGAATACCATGCTCTAGGTGCTTGCTTGACTATGTTCAAGGCCTTTTTTAACATGCAAACATATGAATCCTTCCCAAGGTTGCTCTATGTACACTTTTTCCTCTATTATCCCATTGTGGAAGGTTGTCTTCACACTCAATTGATGTATACTCCATCCATAACTGTAACGAAAGACATCATGCTTAATGGAAGTTTACCTAGCGATTGGAGCAAAAGTATCCTCATAGTCCACTCCCTCTCTTTCTGGGATAACCTTCTCACCACAAACCTCACTTTGAAATTCTCTATGCTTCCATCTATAACATTCTTTATCTTGTAGATCCACCTAGAACTCACTAGTAATTTCCCCTCTAGCCTTGGAACTATGTCCCATACATCATTCTTCACGATGGAGGTATACTCCTCCAACATGGCATCTCTCCAAACCTGCTAATGTGCTGTCTCCTAAACATGGAAGGATCAGAATCTATGATGCTGTTCATCAATGCCATATAGTTTGGAAACTTATTTGGAGGCTTTCTCTCCTTGGATGTTCTCCAGGGACCCTCAACATGCTCATGAGCATCCCTAAATGTCTAAGTGAACCATCGAGGTCTCCTAACATAACTAGTAGGAGCTGGTGGCTCCACCTCTACACCTGAAGGTTGTTGCCCCTAATTGGAAGAAACTAGTGATCTTGGCTAAACCTTGAGACTTTCCTACTCCTCATCCTTTGTCACTGAAATAGGTTCACAATACTTCCTCAATGCAACATCTTCCTCAAACTTGACATGCTTTCTTATGATTATCTTTGTCTACTATGGAATAAAGGCTTGTAAACCTTTGAAGTCTCACCGTAACAAATAAACAAGCCCTTCTTGCTAGAATTCTCCAACATGGTTATATTCTCTACTAACACATGGATATAAACTTGACAATCAAAGATGCATAAATGACTCACCTTTGGCTAGTGAATGCCTCTTATGTTGTCTTTTCCTCCAATATATTGTGAGGACACTTGTTATGGATTTAGATTTCTATGTTGCATGCTTCTACCCAAAGGAACATTAGCAAGTCATGGCCATGTATTATGGCCTTAACAACTCCTATGATGGATCAATTCTTTCACTTTGTGACCCCATTATGCTGTGGGTTGTATGGAATAGTCAGCAGCCTCTTGATTCTTGCATCCTTGTAGAAACCATTTGAAATTATTGGAAGTATACTCACATGCTTTGTTCGATCTCAAAACTTTGATTTTCTTCTATGTTTGGTTTTTGATTAGAGCTTTGAATTTCTAAAACCAACTAAAGATCTCATCCTTGGTCTTTATAAAGTAGATTCGAGTTTTGCGAGAGGAGTCATCAATGAAGAAGACATAACACTTGTTCCCTAATATAGATGTTAATAACATGAGTCCACATACATATGAATGCACTAGGTCTAGAAGCCCCTTGGAGTTATGCTCACTAATTGGGGAAGCGACATTGGCATGCTTGCAAAGTGTGCACCCTCTGCAAACTTCCTGTAGCTTAATGCCGAACTGTGGAATACTTGTCAATATCTCCATTAAAGTAGGAAACGTACTATGATGCATATGCCCCATACTCTTGTACCACAAATTGCACAAGTTGTTTATGTTATAGGTTCACCATGTAACATGTTTATATTGCTTTCCTTAACCTCGATCACCTATGTTGATTCCGAGATAGAATCCTTTGGTTTTATAAGGACTTGATAGTTCTTAAAATATAAAACAAAGCCTTATCTTCCATGACTGAACTTGAAAGAAAATTCTTCTTGAGATCTGGAACAAACAAAATAGTTACCTCATTGGAGATAGAAGGGAATGGTACCAACTCTCGTTACAACATACTTGGCATGACAATCAAGCTCAACTTGAAGTTCTAAGATGTCCTCTTTTAGGATTTACAATAAATCTCTGGTTGATGTCATATGCTTAGATGCTTCATTGTCCACATACCAAGTGTCCCTCAGAACCATGATGGTAAAAAGGTAATATACCATCAAGGAATCCTTCTCAAACTGGGAGGAAAACTCATTCATTTGATTTTTAGTAAAGGTTTCTACTTGATTCTGCTGCTGCTTCCCTTTACCCTTCTTGTTTAGAAATTATGATGCATAATGGATAAGTTCATGAAATATGAAGGACTTAATTTTACTCAAGTCCTTCTACCCTGTATGCAAGGTTGATTCCTCTCTCATTACCTCACTCTTGATCGATCCTTTACATTTTCCCTTGCTTGTTTGACCAAATAGAGAATAGTCACTGTAAAATATTTGCTTGTTGGTCTTTGACTCCATCCGAGTCTTCTCTTTGATACAATCACCCCATAATATTTCAAATGAGGGAAGATTCTCCCAAGCACAAACACCTTGGACAAATGTTTCTCATTGAGATGAGAACCCATTTACTTCCCAATTCACTAGATCCTTGTCTTAAATATTCTCTCCAACTGCTACAAGTTGATCATGGATTTGTGTGACCTTCATCATGTAACTGGTTATTGTTTATGATATGGTATTCTCTACTTATTTGAGTATGTTATGCAATATCCTTTTCTTATTTATATTCTTGCTCTGGTAAAGGATAATCAAAGCATTGGACATCTCCTTCGCTGTCTTCTTCTCGGATATATGAAGCATCAAATGATCTTTTATAACATCCATTACCATCCACTTGGATTTCACTTTCTTCTAGTGAACTACCAAATCATATGGATCGGTCAATAAATTCATTGCAGTCTAGATGATATTTTATAGATCATTCTATTCCAATAGGAAAGTTACCTTGACTTTCCATGATAGAAAATCTGAGGCACCTTTCATTCTATCTTCAAACCTAAGGCTAGTCAATTCCGTATCTAACCTCTAACACACCAACTCCCAAACATAATAAGAACTACCTCTGAAACCCTATAGTTGCAGGTCTTGGATCTCGACAATTGGTTCCAACTGTTGATTTTCAGGTTATTCTAAAAGTGTTTACATCATGTTTGAGGGTGCTTTGTGAGATTTGGGGCACATGGTGTATGTTCATCCCCTGGATGGTTCAATATGGATTGTAGCTTTAGAGATGGTTCGTGATGGATAATAATAGTTGCCATATCTTGCTTAGTGGATGCTTGACCTCAGTTGATTACAAGTTTCATGTTCTTCCCTTGGGCATTGAATGTATGTTTGCAATTTGGTGGAAGACCATCATGATGGCCACATGGAGGAACCACTTTTTTAGAGAGAACCCTACTAGGGATGAGGATAATTTTGCATCATGGAGGATTGGAGGGATTCAATCCCTAGTTGGAATTGTGGTAGCTTGGATTTTCGTTCAGAGGATTGGAGATGGATCGAGGATGCCTGGGATTTGGAAGTGCTCTTGTAGGGGGCAATGTTTTAGTATTGTTGGGCTCTCTTACCTATCATATAAATAGAGTAAGCATATAATATTTTCATTTGTAATCTCTTATTTGTACTTAGATTCTTGGAAAAAGTTGTTAGGGATTCCTTATGAACCTTAGGTGGAGTTATGAAGTCTAGAGGTGATGTTTTCATCTGGATTTTTTTTCTTGTAACTAGGGTTTTCTCTTTGGGACAAGGCATTGGTGATGATCATGGCTTTCTCTCTCTTGTATTTTTCACATGTACTTGTATTCTCTATCACTTTTGAAGTGCCAGGGTTTCTTTGTCTTCTTGGAGTTTTTTGGAGCATCTTAGAGTTCTAGGGTTAGGGTTTAACCTTTGGAGATATGATATCAATTATTTGAGAGAAAACGAAATGGTGCATTGGTGAAGAAGAAGAGAAGAGGACATTTTTCTTGTAGGTTGCATTGCATATATTCATTCACTTGGATCTTCTTGGTTGAGTTATAGTTTGGTGATTTACCCTAGCTAGGGTGTTTTGGATAGTTGGAGTTTTTGTACTAGCCTTGAGAGAAGGCTATGGTATATATATGTACTTCATCTTGAACTTATATATGAAGTTTCTATCTATCTATATCTTATGCAGTTTCTAGATTTGAATTTCAAATATATATGTTTTTTATGAATTGTTATTTACAATTGTATATGTTTTGTTGATTTGACACAAGGGGGAAAAAATTAAGTGTATTAACATCTAATAAAGAATATAGTGGGATGAGTTTACTATTATTATTATTGTTAATTTTTGTACTTAGTAAGTGTTCCCATAGTGATTTTTTTCCTAAGTCACTTAAAAGGGGAAAATAACATGAACTTGAGATGAGTTTTAATTTTCACTTTAGAGATTAAAGTGACTTTTTGATAAATTTAAGTGAGGTGAGTGAAATTAATTTTGGTGAGAATTAAATGTGCATTTAATCTCATCCATCCATCTAAATCATTGTGGGCCCTTGGATTACATGAACATTCATCTTCCTCATTAGACACCAAAAAGGAAAGAAGGCATGAGAAACTCATTCTTTGTCATCCATGATATTTGGAGAGTAGAAAGAGAGGAGAAATCACAAATGAGAGAGAGCAGTAGTGGGCATGAATCCCAATGACCGTACAATAGTTTAAAGGCATTTTTGCACAACACGAATCATGAGGAGTGTTATGGGCACAAATTTAGAGGCAGTTTGTATAGTTTTATGGGAACGAATTTCGAGGCAGTCTGTAAAACATGGAGCACAAAAATCGAGGTCCATACAGTTTGTACAGTGCAACAACGAGCACGAAAACCAGGACAATCCATATAGTCAGTTTGGCATGATTTTTGAGGCAGCTGGTTGGCAGAAATTTCAGATTGTAAAAATTTCTCAGAATTCAGTCAATTTGTTGAGAACTATGATGGACATAAGCTTATCTATGTTTTTACTCTACTTTAATTGTATAAAAGAAAATAAATTCTCTCTCTCAAGAACAGGTTTTCCTCGGAGGTTGGGATTTTTCCTGGGTTAATTGACCAAAAATGTCCAAGTATGCATTTTTTGTGTGATTGTATTTTTATTACCGCTCATTAAAATTTGTAAAATTCTTCATGTGTTTCAGTCAAAATTGTTTATGAGAAAAGGACTTAAATTTGCAGCTAAAAGTAAATTGGGTTGGGCATTAAATAATGATAAAATTGGTGGCTTGAAACCGGGTTGGGGAATGTGATAAAATTTACATGGTATTAGAGCTGAGTTAGAGAAGGAGCATAATTAATACATTGAAAATTTTGAGACTATCAGTGAATTATTTTGTCAGAGGGAAACACCTTGTTGGGACTTGAATTTGCAGATAAATGTAAACAAGACTTAGGTTGGAGGATCGACTATATGGGGCTGGGAATTTTGTCCCATGGAAAGCCAGATTGGTGCTTATATTGGAGGAAAATGAACTTTGGGATGAAGTGGCTCATAACACACACGAAAATCCTGTCACAGTTCCCGCTTCCACCAATCCACAAGCACTTGCAACCTTCAACAAGAAGGACATAAAATCTAGAAGTATGCAACCTTAAAGATCATGTTATCTCACACATCTCTAGCAAAACCTGTGCATATCAGATGTGGGATGCTTTGACCAAATTGTTTCAATGTTTAAATGAGAACAGAAAAATGGTGTTGAGGTAAAAATTGAAGAGTATCAAGATGGACAAGGCTGAGGGAGTGACTTCCTACCTTACTAGGATATCTTAGGTGGGATATGAGCTTGCAACAATGGGGGAGGTTGTTTCTGGCTCTGAGCTAGTGCGAACAAATGTGGACGGGGTTGCAAAGCCTTGGGGCTATTTTTGTGGAGGCTATATTATCTAGGTAGAACTTACCTTTTTGGGACATAATTTGGGATTACTTTGTTCAGGAGGAGACTTAGAGAGGTATTGTGCAGGGGAGCTCTTCTACTAGCTAGGAGGATGAGGAGAATGTGGCTTTGAATTCCAAGGGAAAGAAGAAGTTCGAGAAGGGCCCCAAGAATGGTGGGGATAAACAACAGGGTGGACAGAAGAAGGACTTGAGCACTGCAAAGTGTTTTTCTTGTTAGAAGTTTGGGCACTATGCTGGACAGTTCCCACAGAAGAAGAAGAAGAAGCAGTAGTAGACAGCAACTTCAACAGAGGTTGATGAGTTTACAACTAGATTTGAGAGAGAGCTTTCTCTCTGTGATGGGCATGTTGAGAGAGAGAGACCATCCATCATCACTAGTAAAAACATTGAGATTTAGAGGGATCATTCTTTGTTGACTGGTCATTCTTTTAGCGTATCCACCACCAGCACATGGTATATTGACAGTGGAGCTTCGAGCCACATGATAGGCACTCGAGAGATGTTTTCCGAGATTTCACAGGAAGGTATATATGTGGAGGTAGTGTTGGGGGATGACACAGTTGCCAGAGATGTTGGGCGTGGGACCATTACATTTCAGAGAGAGTCCATGAGTCCCATGACTTTGAGGGACCTGTTGTTTGTACCTGGGTTGAAAAATAATTCGATATCAGTTTTCATGATTGAGGACAAGGGACTTGGGGTGTCTTTCCTGGATGGACATGTGTGTGTATTCCCCAAGACTATAAGGCAATCTGCCTCTTACACCATTGGATTCAGATGTGGGAAGCTGTACAAACTCTTATTTAATCTCTAACATGCTTTGACACATAGCAAAAACATTGATATTTGTGAGCTATGGAATAGGAGGATGGCTCATTTGCATCATCCATCCTTGAGGATGTTGAGGTACATGGTTACAAGATTTCCTGAGTTCAACACTGATCATAGCGATGTATGAGGAGGGTGTGTTTTGGGAAGGTACACCAAGACTACTTTTACGAGCAGTGATATCAAGTCAACATGAGTGCTTGATTTGATACATTCTAATTTGTGTGGTCCTATGTCATATGTTGCTCTGAGAGGTTTTGAGTATTATTTGACATTCATCGATGATCATTCTAGGAAGACCTGGATCTACTTCTTGAGGAGCAAGAAATTTGAGGAGGTCTTGCAGAGGTTCCAAGAGTTCAAAGCTCTTGTGGAGAACCAGAATGGGAGGAGGATTCAGGCACTTAGATCAAATAAAGGGGGTGAGTATACCTCCAAGGAGTTCGACAAGTATTGCATATAGTAGGAAATGCATAGACAATTGACAGTACCATACACTCCTGAGAAGAATGGAGTAGCGGAAAGGAAGAACCGATCTATTGTTGGGGCAATGAGAGCCATGTTACATGACCAGTCACTTCCTTTCTTTATTTGGGATGAGGCATGTAGTACATCTGTATACCTTCAGAATAGGATCCCCCATCGTGCCTTAGGGAGAAATACTCTTGAGGAAATGTTCATAAGAAAGAAGCCCAAGGTTAGTCATTTTTGCGTATTTGGTTGCCTGACTTTCTCACATATCCCTTCCGAGAAGAGGACAAAGCTTGAGCCCACTGAAGAGAGAGGCATATTTGTGGGGTATGATGAGACTTTGAAGGCCTTTCGCATTTATCTTCCTGTTCAGAGGAAGGTTTTGTGAGGTCGAAAGTGAGATTTGAGGAGGAGCGGGATTTCAGGAAGTCTAGAGAGTCAGTGTAGGAGGAGCAATAGGTTCCCACACCTTAGGAAACTACACAGGTACCTTCAGTTCAGAGTACAGGTTCACAGGTCTCAGGGTTACTGGACCATAGATCACAAGCACATGATCGATTGGTTCAATGGTTCAGCCAACAGGTAATTCAGGGATAGGTTTTGGTTCTCAAGTCATAGGTTCACCATACATAGCTATCAGACCACATATTTCGCCAGTGGTTGGTTTACCAACTCCTCGTACACAGGTTTCTGGGCCTTCTACTTCTGGGAGTTCTTCCGATGATGACAAACTAGTTTGGGAGCAACTTTTAGGGAAGAGGAAGCCTAAATGGATTTGTGAGACCTTGAAGGAAGCAAAGGATTTTGGTGCGCCCAAGGAACCAGTGAGAACTATAATGATGCCATATCGGTTGGGTATGGCCATGGTTGCTAGTATTCATGATTCAGATCCATCTACTTTTAAGGAGGCCTCTTAGCATCATGCTTGGAGAGATGCCATGATGGAAGAGTACCATTCCATCATGAAGAACGATGTTTGGGATATTTTTCCTATACCCGAGGGGAAGTCTGTGGTGACTTCTCGATGGATTTACAAGGTATAGCATGCCGCAGATGGTAGTGTGGAGAACTACAAAGTTCAGTTTTTGGTGTAGGTTTTTTCACAGTTAGAGGGAGTTGATTATGATGAGACCTTTGCACCGGTTGCTCGTTACACTTCTACCAGATCATTGATTTCCATTGCTGAGGAAATGGGTTGGAAGACCATTAGATGGATGTGAAGACTACATTTCTCAATGGAATCATACAGGAGGAGGTTTATGTGGAGAAACCACAGGGATTTGAGATTCATAGGAGAGAGTCTCACGTTTGCAGGTTGAAGAAATCGTTGTATGGGTTGAAGTCAGCTCCTCGATCTTGGTATTCCAAAATAAAATCTTACTTGATGTCTATGGGTTTTCAGAAGAGTGAGGATGATTCAAATCTCTACTTCATAATGGTTAGATATGATCTGCTCATTCTTATGTTATATGTGGATGATTTGTTTATCAAAGGTGAGGAGAGACCTATTGCAGTTTGCAAGAGAGATCTTGCTTCAGAGTATGAGATGAGTGAAATTGGGTTGATGCATTATTTTTTGGGATTGGAGGTTTGGTAGGAGCCTGGTCATATTTTCCTGGGGTAGTGAAAGTATGTAGTAGATATTCTGAGGAGATTTCAGATGGAGGATTGCAGGCCGATGTATACACCTATGGTCATGAACTGGAAGAGGCTTCATGCTTCTAGTGGATAGTTGGTGGATCCTACCATATATAATACACTCATAGGTTCGTTGATGTATCTGGTCAAGTCCAGGCCAGATTCTTGTTTTGCAGTGAACACTCTCAGCCAGCATGGTGGATCCTAAGAGAGTGCACCAGGTTGCTACAAAACATGTGTTGAGATACCTTGTAGGTACATTGGATTATGGTATGGATTGTAGGAGATTAGATGGGGTTAGTTTGATTGGCTTCACAGATTCAGATTGGGCAGGAAACGTGGAAGACCGAAAGAGAAATTCCAGATGTTGTTTTAGTTTGGGATCGGCATAAGTGTCGTGGTTCAGTAGGAAGAAAAATTCTGTTGCTTTGAGTTCTGTAGAGGCAGAGTACATGTCAGCTAGTCAATATAGTTGCGAGGCACTGTGTCTTCGCAAGTTATTGGTGGATTTATTTGATCAGGAGCTGAGGCCTACTGTGATTAATTGTGACAATCATAGTTGCATCCAACTCAACTAGAATCAAATATTTCATGACATGTCAAAGCATATTGAGATCAAGTACCATTTCATCCGTGATTATGTTCAGAGAGAAGTTGTGGAGTTGCAGTACATTTCCATTGATGAGAAGGTTGCAGGTATCCTAACGAAGTCTCTTGGAAGAGGCAAGTTCATTCATTTCAGAGACAAGTTGGGTGTGGTGCTAAACATCTTCCTCGGTAAGAGGGAGTGTCGATTTTTGTACATAGGAAAGTGTTCCCCTAGTGTTTTTTTTCCTAAGTCACTTAAAAGGGGAGAATAACATGACCCTTTTAGTTAATGACTTGGGATGATTTTTAATTTTTACTTTAGAGATTAAAGTGACTTTTTGATAAATTTAAGTGAGGCGAGTGAAATTAATTTTGGTGAGAATTAAATGTGCATTTAATGTCATCCATCCATCTAAATCATTATGGTCCCTTGGATTAGATAACCATTCAAATTCCTCATTAGACACCAAAAAGGCAAGGGAAGGCATGAGAGACTCATTCTTTTTCATTTATGAGATTTGGAGAGCAGAAAGAGAGGATAAATCTTAGACTAAGAGAGAGCAGCAGTGGGCACGACTCCCAATGATCATACAAATGCTTTAAAGGCATTTCTGTACATTATGAATCCTAAGGAGTGTTCCGAGCACAAATTTTGAGGTAGTTTGTACAGTCTTTTGGGCATGAATTTCAAGGTAGTCCGTACAGTTTTTTTGGGAATGAATTTTGATGCAGTCAGTACAACAAGGAGCATGCAAATCGAGGTCCATACAGATCATACGATACATTAGTGGGAAAGAAAATTGAGACAGTTTGTATAGTCTGTTTGGCACAGTTTCGAAGCAACTAGTTAGTAGAAATTCCAGTCTGTAAAAATTTCAGAATTCAGTTAATTTGTTGAGCACTATGCTGGAGATAAGTTTATTTCTGTTTTTGTTGTCCTTTAATTTTACAAAAGAAAATAAAATTCTCTCTCTCTCTCAAGATTAGGTTTTCCCCGGAGGTTGGGGTTTTTCCTGGGTTAATTGACCAAAAGTTTATGAGTGTAATTTTTTTTATATGTGTGAATGCGTTTTTATTACCGCTCATTAAGAGTTGTAAAATTCTTCATATGTTTTAGTCAAAATTGTTTATGAGAAAATGACTTAAATTTGGATCTAAAAGTAAATTGGGTTGGGCATTAAACAATGAGAAAAATGGTGGCTTGAAACCAGGTTGGGGAGTGTGATAAAATTTACAATTATTGCTATAAAGGTACATTTTCAAATCTAGTTATTGGTTGATAAATTTCCCTAGAAGGGGATAAAACACGTCTCATTTTTTTAGATATTTTCTCCTTGAATTTTCATAAAATGTTGGGTTGTTTTAAGTGTATTAATTTGATATTTATAATTATGTTTCATACTTTAAACTACAACTATCCTAAGGATGAAAATTCTAGGGATAAAATCCATGAAACCTTCTAGAAAGGTTGTGTTGCCTATGGAATTAGCATGTGTGTAAAGTATCAAAGAAGAAACCTAGTCGAAGGGAACTAAGAGGAAAAGGCCAATGCCACCACTCCAATCCCCTTCACACCTTTGGTTGGTTCTTTTCCAACTCAAGAGGGGATTCCCTAAAATACAATTACTAGAGCAATAATCAATGGAGTGCAAAGTGAAATGAAGAGTAGCTCTAGAAAAATGTGTGCCTATGTAGTATAAGAATATATAATGAGTGATGGGAGGATAAGGGGAGCACTCCAAGGACTAGTGTCTATCAAATCAAGGGAGAATGGAGTCAAAGTATCACCAACTAAGAGGGTCTTTATTAATTGGTCATCAAGAGGAAAGAATTACATCCGCTAACCCAAACTCCACTTGATGGAACTGAAGATGAACTAGGGTTTACAAGGGAAGGGATTGAATAAAGTATCTAATTCCTTTCTGGCTCTTGGGGTGCACCTTATAAATAAGGATTTATTGTTGCACAATCTGAATGAGGGTAACTATACAACATATAAATCTCATATAAATAAATATTGAAGAAAATATGAATTAGGGATTAACTTAAGACATATTTCTACAATGAGTTTGTAACACCTTTCCCAATGTCCCAAACAAGAATCATAAAAATGAAAATGTAAAAGAAACCAATAAAAACTCTTATGACCATGAAGCTCCAAGCAAGATAAGTGCGCCACACATGAGGAAGAAGGGAATCCTTACAACAAAATCTGCTCCAAGGCAAGATATATTGATTAAGCTCAAGAGAGAGGAAACTCCAAAAGTCCAATTATCTTTTACAATGAAGAGGCATTCTTCTTATATAGCCACAATGAAGTAAGAATGGTTCTAGTCAAACACTGGATTTATGAAAGAGAGAATGTGCCACATTTAGGGGAGGATAGACAAGTGTGTAAACTCATGAGTGATTGTTGGGCATAAATTTTTAGAACTAGAGAAAACTAGATGTGTTCCTTCCATAGAAGAGGCCATATGTAAGGGAAAATCATCCCCAAATCAAGGGATTGTGTCCCCAAGATGATGTGCATCCATAGATCGAGGAATCCCCAAAAAAGGATCCATAAATGAAGGATTTTTTCTCCAATAATTAGGGGATTCTGTATGAAAGAGGTTTCTCCTCCATAAATAAGGGAATTATAGACATAATCTACAAATTAGGGGATCATGTCTCCAGAATACAAAAATCAAGGGATTATGTCCCCATGGAGGTGTGTCGAGCATAAATTAAGGACATTT
Source organism: Pseudotsuga menziesii (assembly GCA_001517045.1). NCBI lineage: Eukaryota > Viridiplantae > Streptophyta > Pinopsida > Pinales > Pinaceae > Pseudotsuga > Pseudotsuga menziesii. Next base: position 437,492 of record LPNX010053196.1, read on the forward strand.
AGGTGCCTAACTAGAGTGCACCCAGCATTTTTAAGGAGGGGGGCATTCCACATAGTCAATATAACCCATCAATCTATACTATACAAAAAATATATCATGATAATCATCCCAAGGGACTCTAAGACACGTGTAACTGATTATGCTTGGTTTGGATTTTGAATATGAATGAAATCATCATAATCATCTACTAGATTAGCCTCATAGAATATGAGGAGTAATAATTGGTTCCAACTATGAGACATTTTATCATCTTGAGAGTACATGAGAATCTTAGAATTTCAACATGTACATGATAACAATGACCATCCCAAAATACCAAAACAAAAAACCATGTGGTGGGATGGATGAACTCAACATATTTAAACACCAAATCACATCCAATAGTTTATTACAACAAGTTTTGTCTTTGTAATGAAAGAATCTGTCAATACAACAATGAAATCTATTCTAATGCTCAAGAAAGAGCTTATTCATTTCCTACCTACCTATTCTAAAATTTGAAACATGAGCATGCTAAGTGAAATCATATATCCATTGTAGTCACCTCGGTCTCTCTTCAATACCGAAGCCTCTTCTCATGTGGTTAGTCATGGACCAAAACAAGGAAATATCAATCATCATATGCAAGCATGTTGAAATCTCCATGATGTGATCATGAGCATGGAAAAAAATCTTCAAATGCCTTGCCAAGTCCTCCCACAATCCTCTTCTATACAAGATTAGATAGGTATTATATAAACAACATCAACATGAGGCTTCCAACTTAAAAAATCCTCATTATATCTTCAAGAAAAAGAGCTTTATGTTCCTCAAACATCACAATATCTTCATCCAAACATGAGAATTTTTTTTTGAATGTGGAAGCAAAAATTTCCCCAAGTTACATAGTTGGAAATGACTGAATTTTTTTATTGATTTGTTTATTTTGATGTACCATAATATTTCCATAATAAAAAAACAAATTTCCATGTGCAAAAATAGATGACATTTTTAGAATTTGAGAAGGAGAAGAGGGTTGGAAAAAATATGCAATAAAAATTCGTTGCATTGTCTCATTTCCACCTCAGAAATGGGCTAAAGGGACGATCTTTCACCATCACATGCATCCAAAATAGCAGGGATTCTTGGATGGAAAATTTATGCAATAAAATCATAACCAAATTGCCTCAAGTCATGAGGGAAATGTGCCAAATAAGGTGAAGAAAATGACTAAAGGTTATCATCCAAAGAATGCTCCAAAAGAGACCCAAAATGAAGGTACATGGCTTTTTAGATACATCATCATGAGTACACAAACATGGATGAAAACGATAATGGAAAATATATTCATCCATAGGATGCCCATGGTATTCAAAATTAACACTTTCATCATTGTTTGAATCATATATGGGATCACCAACAAGTTCCCAATAAACCTCACCCATACTATGATCGAAATGGCGAAAATGCGGATCATTAATATCACATCTATGGTTATCATAATTTTCATTACATGAAAAGAGATCCTCAAATCTATTTGTTAAATGTACAACATCACGAGTCATTCTCCAAGCCAATCTTGTGTAGTTAGGATTGGGCCTCATGTGTTGACGTGAGTTGGAATCAACAACTTGGAGTAGATTGTTAGGTTGGACTTGAGGATGACTAAGTGTTTAGTTATAAAGGTTATTCCTCATGTGTTGAGGTGAATGCTTTGATTTATTGAAGTGATGATGTTGTAAAGTCTTGTAGGACAAGGCTGAGGAATTTTGTGTTTATCAAATCATGATTCTCACACGGACCTCTAGTTATATTAGGTACCTATGAGGTGGACCTCAAGTTATAGAGGTTATTGAATCTCATGTGGACCTCTAGCTATAGTAGGTACCCATGGGGTGGGCCTCCAATTATAGAGGTGATTGATTCTCATGTGAACCTCTAACCATAGTAGGTATTCATGGGGTGGGTCTCCATTTATAGAGGTGGATGCTTTTCATGTTGAACCATTAATGTTGTGTGATATATTACTAACCATGATCATTCGAGATGGATAAATCTATTAAGTCTCCTCTGGAGACTGACCACATCTAGAGTGGATTACTTTAGCATATGACCATTTGGTACGAGAGTACTATAATATGATCACAACATTAGAAAAATATTTTAAGTATAATCACATATGATAGATAATCAAAGTTAACACATATTGACCACACAGTAAGGATAAAAAGAGAAAGAGATAAAGATAAATGCATAGAGAAAGAGAGAATTCGAATTGCGCATGAGATGAATTCAATTGACTAAGATGAACTCTAATTATAGATATTCAGTTAATTAAAGGAGAACTCACAGTGGTCACTTTAGTAAATCAATCAACATGATTTAATTTAATAATAATTAACTAATTGTTAAGAAAGATGGACTAGTTAACTAAAGTGTTTACAATTTAGTTAAACTAAAATATGAATGGGGTTATGCTGAAACATTGATTAACATATTTACATAACTATGCAAACCATTATCATTATTTTTTTTCCAAGCAAGCACCCATGGAGTCCAAATTGGTGACCTTACGCAAGGAGTGCCTTAATAGTACACCCATTCACTGTCTATTCTACACCCCATGGGAACCATTGCTAGTATATTGAAAGTATTCATATGAATGAATTTCTTGGTTATGAAATGTTTCTAATCATTAGAATAAACTTGGTTTGTGGGGAAAAATTATATGTCTATACCTACAAGCAGAGAATGACATGTATTTTATGTAGAGTCATTCCGATGGGAGATCCCGGAAGAGAGAAGGAGGCTCTGAAGTGGGAAGATTTCGGGAGCAGATCAAGAGGTTTCTATGTTTCTATGGGAAGAAACCTCCAATAATATATATATATATATATTGAGGACATAATATCTTATGATGAGAAGACTCAAGATATTTATTTATCTTGTTTACATTCATGTGTCTTAAGAGAGCCTCAATATGTTTCAGACATAAAGGAGCATGAGACTCCTTAATAGAGGACTCAGTTTATGATTCTCACATCTAGATGATGAGAGGGGGAAACTAGATTCGCTAGCTCTTGAAGAACCAGTAAAATTAGTTCATGTACCCTTTTCTAAGAGAAGATCTGCATGCTGCTCGTTTAAAGAAGGAAGCAAAGTACAATATTCAAGAATCTTGACATGATTCTTGGGATGAGGTGTGGCGTAAACCAAATAAGATTTTCCTTAGTCAAGGAAAATACTCGGTAGATATCTTGAAGAGATTCAGGATTATGACCACATATATGATGAATACAAAGCTTATTCTTCTTTATATTTAGAGGATCTCACAGACAACTGAGTAGATCCTAGATGTACTTGATTAGCACCAGGCTAAATATATGCTTTGCAGTTAGTACATAGACATGTACAACACATGTTTTGAGGTACCTACATGGTAGGTTTGGATATGGATTTAGATATGTCTTGGACAGGTTATATCCGAGACATGGTGTAGAAAGGAGTAGTGTAACTCTAGTACATATTCACAAATGAGCAGAATTTCCAACATACTTACTAAGCGTCTATCCAAATTAAAGTTGAGTACTTTCGTGACAAGCTTGGTATAATACATAAAAAATCCTCTAGTTGAAAAGGGAGTATTGATGTTTCTCCATAGGCAACTATAGATAGATAAAAACCCCATCAGTTAGTCATGTGGGACATGAATTAATATTTTATCCCTGTCGGTAAGTCATGCAATGATACATATCTCAGACACTGGTTAGCCATATGGTTGTATATTGCTAAGATTAGCTATGTAGTGGTACATGGATCAATTAAGTCATGCGGTAGATAAAGCACTAATTTGCACATAGATGAGATTAGTCATGCAATGGTACATGACTCAGATAGATAAGGGCTATAGTATATCTTGTGGAGTGAATCCACATGAGCAAAGACATAGTCAAGGTTCCCAATACTATCAAATACTATCAAATACTAGAAAAAAAAACCTCTTGGAGAGGTCAGATAGCCATATAGTTGGCTAGTGGGGTACCACTTTGAAAGTGGTAAGGTCTTAAAGAACATCACAGAGAATGACAAGATCACAGAGAATTTCTCTAGACGATAGAAGATTCTATAAGTCAACAAGAAGAAAGCAAGTGTTGAATATTGACGAAGGAAAAATGAGATTTTCATTATGTAAGGAAATTAAACATTTAATGTGTTGTAAAAGTTTGACATGATGGATTGCAAATCCATGGTTTCTAGTTTAGGGAAGCTACATGTTAGATTATATTTCTGATTGTATTTGATACATAGTATACCTATTATATATTGTGCTATCCAACTATTGTTTTAGCCTGCGATTAGATATGTATGTTATGACTAGTACTAGAGAAGCAAAAGTGTATTGTGAATAGTACTACTTGCTAGGAAGCAGTGTAGCTTGGGAAACTGCTTGCTGGGTTAAAATGTTGAGTCTACAATAATTTGATGTGACATTCAAAGTTGTATCAAGCTTTTCAAAAACCTATGTTTTATGGTAAAACACATTTAGATGAAGTATGAATTCATTAGAGACATGGTCCAGTAAGGTAAGACTTTAGTACATTGCTATCGAAGAGAAGATTGGAAGAATGCATGTGTTAACAAAGCCTCAGTTAGTGATGAAGTATAGGTACTTGTGAGACAATATTGGTATGGCATAGAATGCCTCCTTGATTGATAGGGAGTGTTAAATGTAAAAAATCACAAGTCATTCTCCAATCCAATCTTGTGTATCCGGGTTTGGGCCTCATGCGTTGAGGTAGAGAGACTGAGTTGGACTCAGTCAATTGGAGTAGATTCTTAGGTTGGACCTAAGGATAACTAAGCCGTCATATTTAAAGGTTATTTATCATGTGTTGAGGTGAATGCTTTGATTTATCAAAGTGATGATGTTGTAAGGTCTTGTAGTACAAGGATGAGGACTTGCGTGTGTATCAATTCATGATTCTCATGTGGACCTCAAGTTATAGTAGGTACATATGAGGTGGACCTCAAATTATATAGGTTAATGATTCTCAAGTGGACCTCTAGTTATAGTAGGTACCCATGGGTTGGACCTATAGTTATAGAGGTGATTGATTCTCATGTGAACCTCCAGTTATAGTAGGTATCCATGGGGCATGCCTCTACTTATAGAGGAAGATACTTTGCATGTCGAAGCATTAATGTTGTGTTATATATTACTAATCATGATCATTTGAGATGGATAAAGCTATTAAGTCTCCTTTAGATACTGGCCACCTCTAGAGTGAATTAATTTAGCATATGATCATTTGCTGAGAGTAATATAATATGATCATAGCATTAGACAAATATTTTGAGTATAATATGATATGATGGATAATTAAATTTAACACATATTTACTATGTAGTAAGGATAGAGAGATAAATAGATAAATATAAATGCATAGAGAAAGAGTGAATTTGAATTGCAGATGAGATGACTTCAATTGACTAATATGAACTCGAATTATAAATTTTTAGTTATAAAGCTTCAATTGAATTTCAGTTAATTAAAGGATAACTCACAGTGGTCACTTTAGTAAATCAATCAACATGATTTCAATGAATAATAGTTAACTAAGTGTTAAGAAATATGGACTAGTTAAATTAAGTGTTCACACTTTAATTAAACTAAAAGATGACACTTAAGTTAATCAAAATATGAATCTTCAGTTAATAAAGTGTTTGCATGATGACACTTAAGTTAATCAAAATATGAATCTTCAGTTAATAAAGTGTTTGCATGATGACACTTGAGTTAAAGAACTATGACACTTAAGTTAGAATGTTAACTAAGTGATCATACATTCAATTAGATGGTGAGTTCACTCTGAAGTTAGTTGAGCCTCAGTTAATGTCAAATATGAAAGGCAAGGCACATATGTAATGCATCATGAAGAATCCAATGTATCGGATTAATAATCCATGAAGGAAATTCACGATTTTGGTGTATGTGTGCACTATTGTCATGCAACCATTCACTATACTTTGCATGGATGAGTTTCTAGCTTGTTATTAATGTGTCAGGCACATGGAAAGTTTAGACAACTGATCTCTATTCTCTATTGCTCAGTATTCTATCTTATCTTTCACCCGGGGCGACGAAATCAATATGTTATTGTGTAAAAAGACATTCTCTGCAATCTATCATAATTATACTATGGATATTTGCTGGGTTTTTTCATCCTCATAGTTTTGAGGGTTTTCCCCATGGTACATATTGTGTTGTGGACGAATTATTTATGTGATTGAATGTTCTATTGATTATAGTATTAAGTATTTCTGCAATTAAAGTTTTAAAGTTCAAATAAGTAAGTTATTTGAGGTAAACCAAAATAGTATTACCTCCCAAAATAGTATGTCTTTTTAAATTTCCAAAGAAGTTAGCTATTTGAGGTGAAACAAGAGGAAAAGGCCAATTTGATCACATCAATTCCCTTCGCACTTTTGGTTGGATCTTATCCAACCCAAGGGAAGATTCTCTAAAATAGGATTACTAGATTAATCGGAAATGGAGTTAAAGGTGAAATGAGGAGTAGTTCTAGCAAAATGTGGGTCTATGCAGTATAGGAATATATAATGGGTGATGGTAGGATAAAGGGGACCACTGAAAGGAATAGTAGCAATCCAATCGATGGAAAATGGTGTTGAAGTATCACTAACTAAGAGGACCCTACTTAATAAATCACCAAGAGGGAAGAATTACAACCTCTAACCAAAAACCTACTTGATGGAGTTGAAGTTTAACTAGGGTTTACAAGGGAAGGGATTGAATAAAGTATCCACTTTATTTCTAGTTCTTGGGGTGATCCTTATAAATAAAGGTTTATGGCTAAACAATATGAATGAAGGTAAAGGTACAACATATAAATCTCATATAAATAAATATGTGATAAATTATGAATTAGAGATTAACTTACAACATCTTTCTCCAATTAAGCTATAACACCTATTACAATGGCCCAAACAAGAAGCATAGAAATGAAAATGTAAAATCACCTAATAAACGTAAAAGCATGAATCTACAAGGAAGATAAATGTGCCACATGTGAAGAAGGGAATTCTTACAACAAAATATGCTTCAAGACAAGGTATATTGATTAAGCTCAAGAGAGAGGGAACTCCAAAAGTCAAAACAAATTTTACAATAAAGAATCCTACTTATTATATATCCATAATGAAGAAATAGGGGTGCTATCCATGTGTTATATTCATGCAAGCTAGAATGTGCAACATCTAGTAGAGATAGAGAACTGTGCAAGCTCACGTGAGTGTTGGGTACCACTTCTTATAACTAGAGAGAAATAGAGGCGTGCCTTGCAAAAAGGAGGTTACATGTATGGGTAAATCATCCATGAATTATGGGATTTCATCCCCAAGAGGACATGCCCCAATATTTTGAGGAAACCCCAAAAGAGGATCCGTTAATCAAGGATTTTTTTATTAGAATAAGGGGATTATGTCTCATAGAGGTGTGCACACCATAAATCATCCAATTCTAGACATAAATCCACAAACGAGGGTATCTTGTATCCAAAATCCATAAATCATAGGATTATGTCTATATGGATGTGAACCAATATATAATTGTTAAAGTTACATCATCACGAGTCATTCTCCAAGCCAATCTTGTGTGCTAGGATTGGACCTTGTGTGCTGAGGAAGTGCATTAGGGAGCCTTATTTGGACTCAGGAAACTTGGAGTAAAATATTGAGTTAGACTCAAGAATTACTAAGACTTATGTGTAAATGTTAAGCCTCATGTGTTGAGGAAAGTGCTTTGTATGTCAAAGGGATAGTGCTGTACAATATTTCTTGTCAAGGCTAAGGTCTTGTGTGTAAATACAAATCCTCACGTGTTGAGGTGGTGCCTCATGTGTTGAGGTAATGCTTTGCATGTTAACGAATGAATGGTGTGTGATGTGCTACTAACCATGGTCTTAGAGATGGATAAGCTGTTAAGTCACCTCTAGAGACTGACCACCTCTAGAGTGAATTACTTTAGCATATGACCACGTGGAACGATAGTAGAACAAGATGATCACATCATTGGAAAAATATCCTTAGTATATTTGATATGATAAATAAATTAAAGTTTCACAGGTGGAACATGCAAATAAGGAAAGAGATAAATATAATATGTGATAAGATAAGGGAGAACTCGATTATCTCACTTCAATAATGATAAATACTTTAGTTAAATATGAGTGAACTCAAATTGTTAACTTTAATGATGTTAACAAGGAAGACCTCATTTTATTAAAAGAGAACTCAAATTGTTCACTTCATTGATGTTAACAAGAAATACTTTAGTTAAAAGATTTAACTAAGTGTTAAGAAAGAAGATCTAATTAACTAAGCGATTGCATGATGACACTTGATTTACGACACTTACATAAGGACACTTGAGTTAAACTAAAAGACAACACTTTAGTTAGCATCCTAACTAAGCGGTCTAACATTCAGTTGAAAGGGAGACTTCATCTTGAAGTTAGAATACAAATATATAATCCAAGCATGAGAAGTATTGCACACTTGTTATGTGGGGTTGATGAGATCAACGTGTAGAGAAAATTCATACTTGAGGGAATTCACTATTTTTTGTATGTGACCAAAAAGTGCAAATTGGTTTAGTGTAGAATCTACTACTGGGTTCTTCAATTATTTTCTCTTCTCTCTTGCTCTGATATTGCATCAGGGGTGCTTGGTATTTCTCTTTTATAATGCACTAGGGGTTCTTGATGTAATATGATCATTGTAAATACATTCTTTGATATCTATCAATATACAAAGGAATATTTTGTTGGAGTTTTCTCCCTCAAGTTATAGAGGGTTCCTGCAGGGTAAATATTGTGTCATGTGTGAATGATTATGCTTCTGATTATTTAATTGTTTCAAATACTACTATAATTTTGTAGTTTAAGGTAAATTATTCAACATGGTATCAAATATCAGGTCGTGAAAGAGCTAAGTTTTGTAGTCAAGATTGAGCCTACGCTGATCCTGAGTGGTATAAATTGAGCACAATATTGAATGGATGATGGTTTCAATCTTAGTAAGACCAGAAGACCAACTTGAAGGAAATTCAAACTTTAATACTTGAAAGGCCATGATTTTGAATATCCTAGAAGAGCATGATCTGGATAGATACACATTAAATGTTGTTGAAGAGACTACTACAAATGATGGGAGCAATAGTTTCAAGAAGAATCAAGCCAAAATAAAGAGAATCATTCATTTATGATTTTGCGAAAGACAATTTGATGTCGGTTATTACTCCAATGAAGACTGCACAAGAGTGCTTTGAAACTTTGACCAATATTTATGAGAATAAGGCTCCTATTCAGAAGAGAGCCTTGAAGAACAAACTTCGTAATCTGAAGATGGATAAGGATGAATGAATTCCTACCTTATTCACAAAGATATATCAAGTAAGAGATAAACTCTTGAGTATTGGAGTAAATGTTGATAATGATGATCTCATACAGATTGCTTTCAATGGTCTTCCATATTCATGGGAGACATTATTGGCTGCTATAAATGGTCAAGAAGTGCAACAAAACTTTGAAATATTGTGGCATGATTTCCTACAAGAAGAAGGGAAAACTCAAAGCAAAAATGTTTCCTTCAAAGAAGAGAACCTGGATCTTATGACAAGGATGAAGAGAGGAAAGAAAATATTTTCTTAGATTAAGTTTCCTCATCAAAAGGAAAAAGACTACAACACGAACTTTGATAAGTCTAATTTCAAATGATTCAACTGAAATAAGAAGGGCCACTTTGCAAGAGACTGATCATGTGCAAGCAAAGAGGAAAGTTCAAGGATAGGTTTCATGCTTCTACTTATACATAAGATGAACATACAAGAAATAATTCTTCAAATGATCATGAGACAAGGAAGAAGTATTATCTTATCTCAGATCTATCTAGATCCATTATCACAAGTGATGAGACATGGCTAGTGGATAGTGGCGCATCCAAACACATGTCTCGACATACAAGTGCTATCATAGATCTGAAGGAAAATAAATTCTCTTGTAAGGTGGAGCTTGGAGATACTACCACCTATTCGATCTAAGGAGTTGGATCTACTTCTTTATTTTTTTTCAGTTGAATTAAGGAGATGTACTTCATGTTGTTGAAATTTTGTATGTTCTTGTTCTAAAGAAAATCATCATGTCTGTTTTAGTTCTATAAGATAAAGGTTCCATAGTAATCTTTACGGAAAACAAAGCACTCTTGTGGCCTAAGAATACAAACTTGAATTCTGCAACTATAATTGGAGTTAGATAGGGAGGTCTATACAAAGTTCCTAGAAAGGCCATTAAGTCCATGATCCATGACACAACCAGCCCTTGTGAACTATGGAATAGGAGGATTGGTCATGTTCATTTTGAAGCATTACCTGGATTGTAGAATATGGTAAAAGGAGTGCCTATGTTTCAATCTAAGCATGATGGTATTTTTAGAGGTTGTGCTCTTGTTAAGAATACCAATAAGATTTTTCCAAGAAGTATCAAGAGACACAAAGGGATCTTGGACTTGATCCATTCAAATCTATGTGGTCCCATGTTGGTACCATCCTTGAGTGGTTTTCTATAATATGTGTTTTTCATAGTTGACTTCTCTTGCAAGTCTTGGATCTATTTTCTAAAGGAAAAATGTCAAACTTTCAAAATTTTTCAAGAATTCAAAGCACTGGTTGAGAATCAGACTGGAAATCATATTCATGCTTTGAGATATGACAATGGAGAAGAGTTCAAGTGTCATGAATTTAATGATTTATGCCGAGATGCAAGGATAAGAACACAACTGACTATACCTTACAACACCCAAAAAAATGGGGTTGCTGAAAGAAAGAACATAACAATCAGTGAGGTTAATTTATATGTTGTGTGATCAAGATATGCTCACATCCTTATGGGTAGAATCCTCCAACAATGTTGTTTACATTTAGAATATAATACCACATGCTATTTTGAGAGAAAAGACTACTGAATATGTTTTCATTGATGAAAAACTAGATGTGTGACACTTGATGATTTTCAGTTGTCCTGTCTACATTCATGTTCCAAAAGAGAAGAGGACAATGATGGAACCATCCGAAAAGAAGGCACATTTGTTGGATATATATAATATTCCAAAGCTTATAGAATATATGTTCCAAGACAAAGTCACATTGAAGTCAATATAGATGGATCATTTCACGAAGAGGCTGCCTTCAAGTGCTCTAAAGAAATTCAGTGTGATTTAGATATGGAGGACCATGAGACTCCCATGATCGAGAATCCAGTTTCTAGTTATCCTCATTTATATTTTTAGAGAGAGAAACCCAAATAGTCCTTAGAACCACTTGATTCCGAAGAGCCAATAGAACTGGTAGAAATATCTCTTGTTGAACCTCCTGTTACGAAGAGACCTACCTAGTGTCGAGACATTCTACAAGAGGTATACAAACATGGAGCACCATTAGGCAGATTTAGAGACTGAAGGATACCTAGAAGATATTTAGGATATGTAGCATGGATGATTCATATAATTGATTCGAAACCAACCACCTATGAGGAAATTGCTAAGAAATAGGTATGGAAAGATGCCCTGGTGGAAGAATACAAATCCATCATGAAAAATGATATGTGGGAAGTGGTTCCTAAACCAAAAGGGAAGTCTATACTAAATTCCAAGTGGATTTATAAAATAAAACATGCATCTAATGGTAGCATTGAAAAATATAAAGCAAGATTTATGGCTCGTGGTTTCTCATAGAAAGAATGAATAGACCATGTTAAGACATTCGCTCCAGTGGCCAGGTACACTACTATTTGAGCCATGATTTCACTTGCCTCAATTATGGGGTCGACCCTTCACCAGATGGATGTGAAGACTTCCTTTCTCAATGGTGAATTTGAGTAAGAAGTATACATACAACAACCCAAGGGTTTTGTAGTTCATGGGAAGGAGTCCCATGTATGAAAACTTAAGAAATGATTGTATGGGATTAATCAGGTCTCGAGGGATTGGTATTCGAGGATTGACAACTATCTTCAGATATTGGGCTTCTCCAAAAGAAAAGTTGACCCCAACCTGTACTTCAAGGTTGTGAAGAACCAACCACTGATTTTGATTCTCTATGTTGATGACTTGTTCTTTACTCAAGAGGAACAACATATATCTTGGTGCAAGAGGGAGCTCACTTTTGACTTCAAATTGAAATGCTTGGTTCTTATGCACTATTTTCTTATTTTGGAAGTTTGGAGAAGGAAATATGAGATCTTCGTTTCTCAAGGAAAGTACACAATTGATTTGTTGCACAGATTTGGTATGATGGAATGCAAGTTCATGTATACACCAATGTTTTCAAATATGAAGAAACTACATGAGTTATATTTTGGATCGGATCTAGTGGATCCTACCATGTATAGAAATAACCCATTGGTTCCTTGATATATTTGATACATACTAGACCAGACATATGTTATTTTGTGAGTATCTTGAGTCAGTTCACGTCCAAGGCAAAACATAAAAATTGGGTTGCTTCCAAGAATGTGCTTAGATAAATTCAAGGTAATGTTGCTTATGGACTCAGATATGCATCCAATGGTGAAGTGATGATACTTGGTTATGCTGAATCTGACTAGGGTGGTAGTATTATGGACCGAAAGAGTACATCCTAATACTGTTGTATCTTGGGAACAACTATGATCTCTTAGTCTAGTAGGAAGCAGGGATCCATATTCTAGAGTACTATAGAAGAAACTTACATTGAAGATAGTATTTCCTACTGAGAGTTTGTGTGGACGAGGAAGCTAGTTTTTGGGTTGTTCAATGAGAAGATTGAGACTACTATCATTCACTTTGAAAGTTAGAGCTGCATCTATCTCTTTGAAAACCCAATGTTTCATGATAAATCAAAACACATTGAGATGAAATACCAATACATCAAAGACACGGTCCAGAGAGGTGCTGTAAAACTTTAGTACATTGCTACTAATGAGAAGATAACATATATGTTGACTAAGCCTATATCCTTAATGAAGTATAGGTACTTTTGAGACAAGCTTGGCATGGAAGAGAATTCCTCCCTCACAGAGAGGGAGTGTTAAAGTTACAACATCATGATTCGTTATCCAATCCAATCTTGTGTGCTAGGATTGGGACACTTGTGTCAAGGTAGTGCCTTAGGTAGCTTGAGTTGGACTCAGGAAAATTGGAGTAGAATATTGATTTGGAATAAGGAATGAATAATCCTTATGTGTAAAGCTTAAGCCTCATGTGTTGAGGAAAGTGCTTTGTATGTCAAAGGGATGGTGCTGTATAGACTTGCTTGTCAAGGCTAAGGTCTTGTGTGTCAAGACAGATCCTCATGTGTTGAGGTAATTATTTGCATGTCAAAGCATGATTGGTGGGTGATGTACTACTAACTATGGTCTCAAAGATGGATACACTTTTAAGTCTCCTCTAGAGAGTGGCCACCTCTAGAGTGAATTACTTTATTATAGGACCACTTGGAATGATAGTAGAACAATATGATCATATCATTGGAAAATATCCTTAGTATATTCGATATGATAAATAAATTAAAGTTCGCACAAGTGGACCATACAGATAAGCCAAGAGATCAAGATAATATGTGATAATATGAGAGAGAATTCGTTTTTTCTCACTTCAGTGATCTTAACAAGGAAGACTTCAATTAATTAAAAGAGAAATCAAATTGTTCACTTCAGTGATGTTAACAAGAAGTACTTTAGTTAAAAGAGTTAACTAAGTGTTAACAAATAATATCTAATTAAATAAGTGTTCGCATGATGAAAATTGAGTTATGACACTTGCATGACGATAGTTGAGTTAAAATAAAATACGACACTTGAGTTAACATCCTAACTAAGTGGTCTAGCATTCAATTGAAAGGGCGTGTTCATCCTAAAGTCAAAAGACAAAGATATAATCCAAGTTTGAGATTAATTGTTCACTTGCTATGTGCAATTGATGAGATAAATGTGTAGAGTGGATTCAAACTTGAGGGATTCACTATTTTGTGCATGTGACCAAATGTTTAGTGCATAATCTACTACTAGGTTCTTCAATTATTCTCTGTTCTTTGTTGCTCTAATATTTCACCAAGGGTGCTTGGAATTTCTCTTCGATAATGCACCAGGGGTTCTTGATGTACTACTCATTGTAAATACATTCTCTAATATCGATAAATATACTAAGGAATATTTTGCTGGGGTTTTCTCCCTCAAGTTATAGAGGGTTTCTAGGGTTAATACTGTGTCATGTGTGATTGCCTATGCTTCTGATTATTCAATTGTTTCAAGTACCACTATAATTCCACAATTTAATATAAAAAAATTTGACAAGATTAAGGATATTTAGGTGTCTAGGTGGAATGCGCTCACCATTTCTTAAGCAGGGGGGTATCCCACACAACTAATATAATCCATCAATCTATATTATAATTTTTTATATCATTATAATCACCATAAGGAACTCTAAGCCATGTGAAACTTGTTATTTTGTGTTAAGATTCAAAATTTGAATGAAATCATCATAATCAACTATTGACTTTCCCTCGTACAATATGAGGGTTAAGAGGTGGAATTTTGGTTTTGCATTAATTACTCGGTTGCATGAAATTTTGACATGGTATTAGAGCTTGATTTAAAGGGGGTTTCTATTTTATGTGGAGTTTACCTGGGACAGGTCCTTGAACTAGTTGAGCTCATTGGTTGAGGAACCCTAAGTTGGTTAAAAGAATCACCTTGACCCTTGTAAGGTTGTTTTTTATTCATTCATTGACAATTTGTGCTTGATAAGAGAACTTGTACTTGTGATATGTTTGGATGAATTTCTCTCATGATGAGAGATGATGGATTTATTATATTGATGGCCATTATGGATGTATTTTCAGCTAGTTTGATGCCTAGCAATGGTTTCCAGTGATAGGAGGTATATCTATGTGATCATTGACTAGCATGGTTTTATTTTGTTTGTTCCTAGGTTGACAAAGCATATTATTTCATTGCATTGTATTGTATATCTATGGTGTCTAATTTCTCTTGAGATACAACAATGCACCATTACATATTGTAGATTACTAGTTCGAGGACTTTGTCTAGAGGAGTGAGATAGGGGGCCCTTTATAGTTTACTTATTGATCTAGTGGAACTTGTACATTCTAGTGAGAGGCTAGATGAGCATTCTAGTTTTGATTCATGTGTAGAGAATTCATGGTGGGTGCCATGGAGATAGGTTTAGAAGCTATGTCAAATTTAATGATTTATTCCATGATTCAAGATGTTGTGTTTCATCTTGTGATGGGTACATTGATACCCATACAACTTATAGGATCGATATTCCACCATCGTGGGATAATGAAGTGAGTAGAGATTTGATATTTGATGATGGTAATAGATTTTCTAGTTTAATATATTCTCCTTGATTAATTGAGGATAATGGAGAGCTTATTGATCCATAGACTGATTATGAGACTCAAGATGAGTCACATTTGTAGATTTGAGATGAGTTGGATTTAGAGGGAGTTGAGGTTAGTTTGATTATGGATATTCCCTCACCCACTTCAAATTGTAGGATGTAGAGATGGCTCACTCATTAATTACAACATGCATGGAAATATATCATAGATATATGTTCAAATTCAATCCCAAATACCTTGATTGCATATAATATATATCAACATATTAGATCTCTCGGTATGTAGGGTTCTCCTTCATTAGTTGAGGAGAACATGTATATTGTTTTTCCAGATTCAGAGGTTGGTTAGCATGCAAGAGTGAGTATATATCCTAGAAGATATTATGCTAGTTACACATCATTGGTTTCTTCCATATCTAATATTTCTAGTTGTATAGAGGAGGAGTGGTGTAATGATGAGATTGAATTCATTTATGAGCCTTTTAATTTCTCAATGGAGGAGAGGTGTGATGCTTTGATGGAGGATTGTTGAGATTGATTCATGAGTTGCAATGTATTATAGAGTATAGATACAATAAGGATAATGGATTCTCAGATGGAGGGAGTGTCCCTTGATGGTACTATCACTTCAGTATTCTCTCAAGATGAGGGATTTAAACTAGTATTAATTGGTTCCAATGCCATAGGATTTGAGGTAAATGAGAGGGTTTCTCATGTTTATAGGTTGATGATGGCCTTTCTTAGTTTGAAGACTATACCATGAGCCTTGTATTTTAGGCTCAACTTGATTTCGTATGGAGATATGAATATCCTTGTAGGATGTGCTAGAGGGTTCATGTGGTTTCTGTTGACGTTGGCTTGTGATGACAACTTGGAGGATGGTGGAGGTTGGAAGGTTATTATGTCTACAAGGAGATATTATTTCATAGATAATCATTATTACGATTGGAAGATCAAGATGTTGAGATAACATGTTTGATATCTTTGTTTTAAATTGAAGTGGTTGGTTCCCAGATTGCAACCAATATTGATTTGTTGATAACATATTTGGTAGAGATATGTAGGGATTATACTAGTGTCATTTTGAACACTTTCCTGATAAACATGGAGTGTTAGATTCCCAAGTTCCTTCGAAATCATTTACACCATTTTAGGGGTGCTTCATGAAAGTTGGGTAACATTGTTTATATTCAATATTGGGATGGTCCGAGATGGATTGTATCATGAGAGATGGTCCATGATAGATATGCATAGTTGATATAGCTTGTTAAGTGTATGCTTGACCTTAGTGGATTGAAAGTTCTATGTTATTCTTGTAGGAATTGAATATACCTTGGAATTTTGGTGGTTTCCATTCATGATGGACACATTGAGGAGCCACTTTTTTAGATAGTTCCCTACTAGGGACAATAATATTTTTTCATCATGTAGGATGGATTCAATCCCTAGATGGAATGTGGTTTATTGGATTCTTATTCAGAGTATTGATGTAATTTTTGGAGCCTTGTGATGGAGGAATGTGGACTTACCTCTTATAACCACATCATCTTGGATCCATCATTGTGTATAACATCACCTTAGAGCATGACACATGTACTTTAGAGTGGATGTATCAATTGTGTTTTCCTACAAGGCTCATGTAAGTTTCTTGTCAAAGTTTCTGCCCACATATTATTGTTGGCATCCCTTACCTCTCATATAAATACAAGAAGGAGAGAGTATTTCCATTCATATCATCATTTGTTCTCTGTTATTTGAACTTAGCTTCTTGGAGGAATTTTTTAGGGTTTCCTCATAAACCTTAGGTGGAGTTATGAAGTTTGGAGGGGAAATATTCATTTGAAGTTTTATCTTATGAGTAGGATTTTCTATTATAAAGGATATGCTGGTGATGATCATGGTTTTCTCTCTCTCTTGAGGTGCTAGAGTTTCTTGAGGAATCTTGGAGCATATTGGAGTTGTAGGGCTAGGGTTTAACCGTTGGAAATTCAAGATTAGGTTTTTGAGAGAAAACCCTAAGGTGAATCAGTGAATAAGAGTCGAAGAGGAATACGTCTTTCCTTGGAGGTTGTGTTGGAGAGAATATTGTACTAGGTTTTTCTTGGTTGAGCTAGTTTTTATCTATGTTGCATGAGTTTTTGGATTGTGGGAACATTGGGAACATGGATATGAGTTCTTGAAATGATTGGAATTTTCACGCAAATTACAAGAAGCATCAAGTTGGAAGCAAAAATTTTATGTTTAAAATAATATAAAAAATGTTCTAAACTACAACATATCCATACAATGACACATATAGGCTACAAGACTATAGTGGAATCTGTGTTGATATATATTATTTTTCAGTTTATAATTAGATTGAAAGTACTACTTACTAATGTTCATATCATAGTTATGTTTCACAAACACATCACACACATCTGTGACTTATGTCATGTCCCCATCCATAAATTCGACTAAAGGAGAATATATTTATGAATCACTGGTTTCTAAATTTTGCCCCATGGCCATAATATGAATTTATAAATAAGAAATGTTTGTGCAATTTCAAAATTCAAGATATAGGGGAATTAAAACTCTATCCACACATACATCATGCATAACCTATCATATTCATTACATGAAGAAAAACAAATAATTATACATTTATATACAAAGATAATACTTATCTTTAAACAAGAATATCCAAGCAACTAGTTGTGTAAGAGTGATTTTCCACCCATCCATAGGTATTACCTATAGGTACCACAACCAACTTGGGATATGAAGAAATTAAGGTGAAGGAAATACCTACACAATTCTCTCTCTTAGTCAATATCCCAATTGTTCTCATGCTTAGCCAAACTTCCCACCTCTGAGCATATATAGATAATCTCACTCAACCATCCCATCCATGCCACTCTTCTTTAATATTCCACACAACACAAATAAGGTGTTTCCATTAAGTGCTCCATATTTCCCTTAGGAAATTCAACCCTTACAATGCTTACCAGGGTGTGTAGAAAGAGACCAACTTGTAGTATGTTATGGAATAACCTCTTATAACATTAATCCATGGATTATTAAGCATGCGAATAGAGAAAGAATAATGGGAAAAGGTTCTTATATTTACCAACCTCTATTCTCAACTACATCCATTCTATTTTCTCTAAAACTATGCAACGCTCGTTCACAATTTGAATTTCTGGTTAATGCATAGTTTGGTAATGGTAATGGCAATGAAAAATAAGAGAAAAAGCTCACACAATGTAAAATATACACGAGAATGAGTAGACTCCAAAAGAGATGAGATAATGGTGAAAACACAACTAACATAACTTATTCCCATAGAATAAAGGACTCTTACAACTTTTATAGAAGTATATTCATCCCATGCTTCCATTACTACATGAGAATATTTTCCCCACCAACCTCACACATACATTCAATGATTGGATTCAATAGTAAAATAGGAAATAATTGGCTCATTTAATACATGTAGCAGTAGTCAGATGAGTTCTAAGTGTGACACTTGACAATGGACGATTCAATCGCCCATAGGAATCATATCCCCTCTAGTGCTCTTTATACAACCATCTTGGACCATTTCATTAATTTTCCAACATAATATTTACGTAGCTCTCGATTTAGCATGAAAATCCAACCAAATTTTCCATATAGAAATATTTACATAATACATAACTATCCATTTACTAGTCAGGCCTTTTCATTGAGATTTGCACTAGTAATCCATACTAGCCTATTTACATAATTTACATAATTTGATTCAATACATTTCAAGTCAAAACTGTGGGTATTAAAATCCCCTCTCCCTTGGAATAACCCAATCTTCATTGTTTCTCAAAATCATAAAAAAATGGATATGCCTCTTTAATGGAATCCTTCAACTCCTATGTAGCCTCATCGGGGACAAAGTGCTTCCGTTGCACCTTTACCCATATGATGGCTCAATTCCAAAGCAATGTTACCTTCTTGTCAAGGATGCATAGTGGCTCTATTTTTCACTCTCCCTTGGGTTGGAACCGGATCACATCCCATTCAATAACATGGTTATGATAATGTACACATGTATTAAGCAAATAAACATGAGAAACATTAATAACTCCAGTGTTTGCAAGTAATACAATTAATTCATGATGAAACTAGCCGTATTCTCTCAATCACTTCAAATTTCCCACAATATCTTGGTGATAGCTTGGAACAAATTCCAAGCTTCAAGGAAATATTCCTTGGCCTCGCTTGGAGGTAAACATGATCCCAAGCATTTAATTTCCTATGCACTTGAATCTTATCTACATAGATTTTCTATCTATCTTGGGTTGCCTTTAAATTATGCTTAATCTTTTCAACCTCTTGTTCCATTTCCTTAAGAATTTATTTCCCAACTAAATGGTGTCCTGCACCTTCTTCCATACAAAGATTCAAATGGACTTATTCCCAATGATGATTTTTTCCTGTTGTTATATGAAAACTCTACACAAGTGTAGATAATATTCCCACTTGGATGGTTTGTCCATCACATACATGAGAAACTGCTATTTTTTCTAGATATGATTAACTTACTTAGGATATTTATATGAAATAATAACATATAAAACAAGATGCATAAGATAGAACAAATACACAAGACACACAAATTTTCACCGAGAAACCATAAAGGAGAAAACCTTGAAAAATTCCTCAGAATAGTACAATCACAAAGTCTGTATCATAAGATGAACAAACCCAATAATAATAGGTCTTCAACAATTATCTATCTCTCCTCCTTGTCTTTCTCTCTCTCTCTCATGCGAACTTGAGTGAGTGTGAGGTGTGTATAAATGAGGGAGGGCACCTTCCTATTTATACCTTTCAAGTGACTGAAATATTGCATGACTGGGGCCGACCTCTTACCTTAACAGGGCTGATTTCTCCTAGAGAGACTCCAAAAATACATTACGTGATGTTACACTAGGGACTATTTCCCCGACTTACAACTGAGGTTGTACCTCAAGGTTCATACATAATAATGACATCCTGAAAGGAGGAAAACACACCTCCGATGGGGGTACAACAACATACAATGATAATATACATTTGAATATCTTCCAAAGTTACAAATACATCAACACTCCCTCTTAACTAGGAAGGTATTCTCTCTCTTCCATAATCATCAACACATCTTGTCCAATCATCATCACAGAGTCAACATCATAGTTGCTTCGATCATAATATTCTTATCGATCATCGAATGGTACTATCTATCATTGGAAGTTTCTACAGAGCCAACCCTTTTTCATGATGGGTATAGGCTTAGTCCTCATCCAGGTCTTCATCACATATACGTACAAGCCATCACATAGGTACAATCCAGGGCCTTCTTTACATTGCCAAGACAATAACCTGCATTTCCTACGTTCTTCTCATTGTATCCAAATCATCTCTTTTGTTCTGCACACAATAAAACAAAAACAGACAGAGCACACAGAGCACAACCCAGATGCAGACCACTTGCATTCTATCACTATAGGAGTATGCCAGGGATATTTTACAACCTGCAACTTCGACTATGTGTGAATCTCCTAGGATCACACCAAGGGAATTACACCTCTCCACATTCAACCTACGTTCTACCAGCATAAGAGAACTTCCTAGGTGCACCTCAAGTGCCTTGTGACTTTATCATCTCCAACATGGGAACACACACACACACACACAAACACACACACACACACACATATGTAAGAACTAATTATGACTGAACAACCTCCTACACTAGGAATTTTACATTCCGGGTAAACCTCAAGGACTTATTACATCTAAACAACCTGCATCCATGATCTTTTTCGTTCATACAACCTCCAGGGATTATTATATCCTAGTAACCTATGTACTACACCAGGAATCCTATTTACACTCGAACAACTCACATGACTTATCACATCTAAATAACCTGCGTACCACGCCAGGGATCATATTTACATTTGGATAACCTATCTCGAGACTTATTACATCTGAGTAACCTGCATATAACGACAGGGCTTGTATTTACACTCAGACCACCTACAATACCAATTAGGTTCGCTAGGGTGTTTTTCGCTCGTACACCCTGTCTCATTTCCCTTGTGAGATATCATGCATCTACGTCTTCTAGTCTCATGCTATTTCTAACATAGAAACATATAAAGACTGATTACATCCAAGGATAACCTACGAGCTTTGTGATGAATTATTACATCCAAGGACAACCTACAGAATTGATTACATATGAGAAACCTACGATCTTCACAAGGATTTTACGCTCAGACAACCTGTATCTCCAACTATGCTAGAACTCATCACTCCCTCTTTCAACGGGTCTCATTCTGGATCACACCAAGTCTTTATCTAAAGTAATCAAACCTCACTCTAGATAGAGTCTTAGTCAACACATCGACTATCTTCTCGTTCGTTTCAATGTAATGGAGCTTCACTGCTCCTCTCTGCACCATATACTTAATATAGTGGAACGTGATCTGTATGTGCTTCGACTTGTCATGGAACACATGGTGCTATGATAGCTTCATGCAAATCTGATTGTCACAAAATATACAAGTCACATCTAACTGAAGATCAAACAAATCAAACAGTAGCTTCCATAGCCACACTACCTCGTAACTAGACGAGCAAGCGACAACATACTCTACCTCGATTGTACTCAGCACCATGCAAGAATTCTTCCTGCTAAACCAAGAT
Source organism: Pseudotsuga menziesii (assembly GCA_001517045.1). Classification (NCBI taxonomy): domain Eukaryota; kingdom Viridiplantae; phylum Streptophyta; class Pinopsida; order Pinales; family Pinaceae; genus Pseudotsuga; species Pseudotsuga menziesii. The sequence continues at coordinate 459,662 of LPNX010053196.1, forward strand.
ATCATATTAGATCTCAAACTGAAGCATCAACCCAAAGTGCTCTTCCTATCAGTGGCACTACCTATCCAATACGAATAAACATAATCGTGCAGGTTATTCTTTTTATTCACATCATACTTGAGCCCATAATCCATTGTACCCTTTAGGTACCTCGATACATGCTTTGGAACTATCATATGAACATGTCTTGGATCTGTTAGGAACTGGCTCAGGGTGTTCACATCAAAGCATATGTTTGGTCTCGTATTCATCAGATACATCAATGATCCAATCATCTGATGATACATTGTGGCATCAACCGACTCAGATGAAGCATCACAGAAAAGATTCAAGTTTTATGCCATAGGTGTGGCTATTGCTTTGTAGTCCTACATTCTGAATCTCTTTAGAATATCCACTGCATACTTTCCTTGACCAAGGAAAATACCATCTGCACTCTACCACACCTCCATGCCTAAGAAGTAGTACATCATACCTAGGTATTTCATCTCGAAATCTGTAGCAAGTCTCCTCCTTGCATATTTAATGAGTTCATCCTTGTGAGTCAGGGAACAAGTAATCAAAATATAGCAGGACCATCACCAGTATTCTGCCTTCAATCCTGAAGTAAAGGTTGGAATCTGATTTACACTTGGTCAATCCTAGGCTCATGAGGAAGCTATCCATCTCACCGTACCATTTCCTGGGTTCCTGTTTCAATCCATACAAGGTATTCTTCAATTAACACACATGAGTCTTCCTTCCACGTGTCTCGAATCCTAGTGGTTGATCCACATACACTTCTTCCTCGACTATACCATTCAAGAATGTTGTCTTGACATCCATCTAGTGTATCTTCCATTTCATAATTGCATTCAATGCAAGTATGGATCTAATGGAAGTGTACCTCGCCACGGGTTCAAATATCTCCTCGTAGTCTATTCCTTCTTACTATGAGAATCCTCGTGCTACGAATATTGGATTGTATTTCTCGATGTTTCCATCTGCAATATGCTTGATCTTGTAGATCCACTTCGAAGTCACAAAATAATTCTCTTACGGTCTCAGAACTATCTCCCAGACATCATTCTTCATGATTCACTGATACTCCTTGATCATGTCATCCTTCCATTATTTATTTTTTATTTTCTGTAGCCTCTTCATAGGTGGAAGGTTCCTTATCAATTATGTCACACAATAGGGCCACATAGCTGTTGTAAGGATTTGTCCTTTCCCTTTCTCTATGCATTCCTTCTGGATCACCATACCTTTCTGCTTCTTGTATGAGCTCCCGTGCCCATGTTGGTTTCCTCTTGTGGGAGTCCTTCTTGAGAAGTGTCTCTACCGACTCTTGTGGTTCTGCCATGTTATGATATTCATGGTCTTCTAGAATTGCTTCTCCAATTTCCATTCCTTAGACTCTCATTTCTGTAGGTTCCTCGACCTCTTGAATAGGTAGCCTCCTGGATATGAAGTATTCCAAGTCTTCACCAAAGGTTACATCTCTACTGATGTTGATCTTCTTGAATCCTATGAAGTATATTTGGTATCCCTTTGATGTATCACTGTATCCTATGAATACACCCTTTCTCCCAGAATGACCGAGCTTGGTTCTGTTCTCCTTTGGGATATGCATGTACACCGAAAAACCAAATATTCTAATATGGATGAATTTTAGTTTCTCTCTTAATAAATCCTCTTCCAGAGTTTTGTTTTCAAGTACTCGAAGAGGACTATGGTTTTGTACATACACAACTATCCTTGCTGCTTCCACCCAAAGGTGCATCGGAAGATCCTGGTCATGTAGCATTGCTTTCACTGCTTCTCCATCATGGTTCAATTCTTTCATTCCACAACCCCATTTTTCTAAGGATTGTATGGAGTGCTCAACTCCCTTTGAATCCCAGACTCTATAGAGTTCCTTGAATTCTTTCGAGGTGAATTCTCCTCCATTATTTGACCGTAGAGTCTTGATAGTTCTTTCAGTTTGGTTCTTGACCAAAGATTTATATTCCTTGAACTTAGTGAATACTTAAATTTCCCCTTTCAAGAAATATATCCAAGTATTACGTGAGAAATCATCTATAAAGGAAACATAGTACACATACCCGCTTAATGAGCTAGAATACATGGGTCCGCATACATACGAGCACACTATCTATAGTATTCCTTTAGCCTTGTTTTCAATGCTAGGAAATGTATTCTTTGCATTCTTTCCTTGTGCACATCCTTTACAAATTCCTTTATGCTTTTCCTGTATCTATGGAAGTTGAGAGACTGCTTTGCTTTCCATTAGTAGTGTTATGTAGTGCACATGTGCATGCATTCAGTGTGATAGTTCACTTGGTTCTATTGAATCATGAACCAATGCTTGTTTAGTCTATCCCTTTAGCTTGTACAAGCCTCCATCTTCTTCTCCAATCACTGTTGCATCATCTATTTTCTTTCCTTTAGGGCAAGTTAAAACTTGGCCATCAACAAATGTAACTCTCATTCCCTTTGCATCTAGTGCAGAGATGAAGAGAAGATTCTTCTTCAATCCTGGAACATATAGCACATCCTTCATCTTTAAATATTTCTCAGAGTCTATCTTGTATGAATTTTCTCTACTCCCTTTTATGAGGTATTCATAATCATCCCCAAGTTTCACCTTGTGATGTGACTCATGCTCATTCATATGGACAAATGATTCTTTATATCTCGTCACGTGTTTAGATTCCCCTCTAACCACAATCCAATCATTTCTTCCATGTGAGATAGTGCTAGTAAGTTATGAGATTAGCACATACTCTTCATCTGAATCATCCTTTTCTCTTTTGAATCTTTTGTTTGTTGGTTCATCATCTTCGACAACATGACCATGTGTCTCTTTTTCTTGATGGGACAATCTCTTGCAAAGTGTCCCTTTTCATCACAAGCGTAGCATCAAAGATTGGAAGGATATCTATTGATCTTATTTGATTTCTTGTCCTTTTTTCGTGTTGTGATGATGGTTCTCCTTCTTCTCCTTCTTATTGTAGTTCTTCTCGGTGTGAACTATGAGAGCTCGATCTTCAGTTTCTACCATGTTCTCTTCTCTTTTTATGAGTCGAGCTTCTTCTTGTGTGAATTCTTCTCAGATTCGGATGAAAGATATCAACTTCCTTCTTGCACATATCCCTTGAATGAATGAGTCTCATGACCTATGGAGACCATTCAAGGTAGTCATAGAGTATTCTCCTTCTTCCAAATTCTCTTCAACTGCTTCAAGTTGTTCCTTGTTTTGAGAAACCCTTGTGAAGTAGGAATGTATAGTCTCTGAGTTTTGTATCTTCACATTCTTCAACTGGTTTCTCAAATTCATCTTTCGGTTTATGTTCTTTCCTTCAAACATCTTTGTCGAAGCATAAAATATTTCCTTCAGTGTCTTGAATGACGAAACATGGGGGATGAGGTGATCCTTGATTGAATATTCAATGATTCTCTTGGATTTAACAAATTTCCTCTTATGAGTATCCTTAGCATCATCTCCCTCTGGTCCTAAAACTTCTCCACTGATGTACTGATCCAAATCATTCACTTCAAGGATTAGGGATCTTCTGTACTTCCATGATCACAGGTTATCAACCCCTCCAAGATATTCCTCAAGCTGAGTATGATGAGTCATATTTTCAAATGAGAAACTCAAATGGAAATAGAAAATATTTATATCTTACCAATTTGATATGTTCGACCTGGTTCCGTAGTTGGACGACCTAGGGTTTGTTAGAGAAACCCTAATTTTCCAAACTTGGAGTTTGGGAATTCTGTTTGGACATAAAGATGTGCCTCCTTAAGGTGAGTTTCTCAGCAGGGTCCTTTTCTAAAGATTGAGGTTGGAATCCTCCAAAACTTGGTTCCCTAGTTTCTCCCAACACTAGTGACATGGTAAAAATAGAAACTTTTTTAAATTTGAAACTTCTTCCACCAAAATATGCACCCTACCGAGGCGAGTTATCCTAACCCTCTTTTCTTGACTATCTATGGGGAGAATACCTTAAACTAGGAATCCCTAGTTTCCATTGCTACACAATGCCTTCTTTTAGAGAGGCTCTGATACCATGTTATATTTTCTATATCTTATTAGCTTAGTTAGGATATTTACATGAAAGAATAACAAGTACATCAAGATGCATAAGGTAGAACAGATACACAAGACACAAAGATTTTCACCGGGGAAACCATAAAGGAGAAAACCTTGCAAACTTCCTAAAAATATTACAGTCACAAAGACCGTATCATAAGATGAGCAAACTTTATCTCTCTCTCTCTCTCTCATGTGAACTTGAGTGAGTGTGAGGTGTGTATAAATGAGGGAGGGTGCCTCCCTATTTATACCTTTCAAGTGACTGACCTATTACATGATTGGGACCGACTTATTACCCTACTAGGGCTGACTCATCCTATAGAGACTACAAAAATTCATTACATGATGTTACATTGGGGACTATTTCCCTAACTTACAATGGAGGCTGTACCTCAAGGTTCATACACAATAATGCCATCTCAAAAGGAGGAAAACACATCTCTGATGGGGGTACAACAACATACAATGATAATATACATCAGAATATATTCCGAAGTTACAAATACATCAACATAAACATGTCTTCAATAACTAAATTTGTGAATGGTAGGCAATACTAAATTTCAATTATGTACCCAAATCTGCAAAAAGACTTCTCTAAAAGTTAGAGGTAAATTTTGTATCATAGTTGGATATAGTTTCTCTGTGTAACCCATGTGACTTGAATATTTTTTTGATGAATATTACTTCCATAGCATCACCCTTGTAAGCATAATTATTTGGAATAAAATATGTTTCCTTAGACAATTTATTCACCACGACCATGATGGAATCATGCTTTCTTGAAGTAGTTGGCAATCTGGTAATAAAATCCATAATTAACACTTCACATTTCCACTATAGAATTGGAAATTACTACAATAAAATTGATGGTTTTTCATTCTCAACATTCACTTGCTAGCATTTCATACATCTAGAAATGTACTCATCAATGTCTTTCTTCATTCTCGACCAAACATATTGCTTCCTCAATGTAGCAATTTTTTATTTTTTATTTTTTTGGTATCCTAGGTGACCAAAGCATGACATTTTATGGATTTATGCATGATAATTCTCCCCAAATCCTCCACATATGGAGTATACATTCTATTTTTATAAGTAATAATTCCATCATCCTCCAAATGATAACCTTCATACCTTTCGTCCAAATTTGCTTGTTGTAATTTATCTTTTATTTGTAGATACTAGTCAACTTCAACAAGAGAGTCAACAATATTTTGACTCAAATCTGATTGTCAAATTCTAATGGATTCCACATGCATTGCATGCATTTTTTTGTTGATTTCCTTAGCCACCTTATTTTCTTTCCCCTTTATGTGTTTGATCACAAAATCAGATTCACATAAACATTTAAGCCATTTAGTTATCCTTGCATTTAGTGTTGGATATTCAAACAAATAATTTAGACCACCTTGGTCTGTCCTAGGCTCAAATTTCCTTCCCATCTAATAGTTCCTCCACATTTCCAAACCATACACTATGGGAACAAGTTCCAAATCATGGGTAACATAATTCTTTCGATGTTCTTTTAGATTTCTTGATAGATAAAATACCACATGATTGTGTTGCATAATAAAATCCTTCAATTCTTTATTTACATGCATCAATAAAGACCACAAAATCATTTTCTATATTTGCAATTTTCAAATTGGAGCACTTGTAAGAAGCTTCTTCAATTGTTGGAAGCTTTCTTCACTTTTTTGTGTCCACTCAAATCTTATTTCGTTCTTTGGAAGTAAGTGACAGGGTGTGCAACCTTGGAGAACCCTTCAATGAACTTTTTGTAATAACCAAAAAGACCCACATAGGACCCCACACTTGTCACATTCTTTGGATTTGGCCAATTCATGATGGCCTCAATATTTTATGGATCCACATATATTCCTTTGTCTAAAATAATGTGACCCACATAATAAATTTTCTTTTGATGGTAATAAGATTTTTTTAGCTTTTCATACAACTTATGATCCCTTAGCACTTGAAAATCCATTCTAAACTATTCTTCATGCTCCTCTTCATTCTTGGAATAAATAAGAATGCCATATTAAAAAACCATAACAAACATGTTTAATTAATTTTTAAAACACTATTGATGAGACACATGAATGTAGCTAGTACATTATTGAGACCAAATGGTACCACCACCAAATCATAATGTCCATACCTTTTTCTAAAGGCTATCTTCTGGATGTCTTCTTCCTTAATTTTTACATGATGATAACTAGACCTCAAATCATTCTTTGAAAATATTTTTTCCCCTCCCATTTTATCAAAAAGATAATAAATTCGAGGTAATGGGTACTTATTATTTAGAATAACTATGTTCAATTGTCTATAATCAATACTTAACCTAAGTGTTCCATATTTATTTTTCACAAATAGCATGGGCTCTCCCCATGGAGACACACTTCACTGAATGTACTTTTCCAACAACTCTTCCAATTACATTTTTAGTTCTAGCAATTATGGTGTACTCATTCTATAAGGTGTCTTGGACAATGGTGCAAAACTTGACATAATATCAATTGTGAAAATAATATTCCTCTTTGTAGGAAGTCCTAGCATTTCATTAGGAAACACATCCTTGAATTCTTGCAGAACTCAATAGTCCTCTAACTTGGAACTTAATTTTTTGGTTGATCCAATACATGGTTTCATATGAATAACAACATTTTCTAAATAAATTATAGCAGAAACCACCTTTGGAATTCCCTTTACTATCCTTAGGTTTCCTTCTTCATCAATGCATTCAAAGTTCTTGTTGTAGCGATCAAGTTTAAATTTGTGTGCTTCCAACCAATCCATTCCATTGAGAACATAATAAGAATCAAGTGGAAAAATATTCATATTTTTCCACATGGACAGTTCATCCTTTTCCAATGGACATTTATCCACCATTTCACTAACTTTCCTCTTAGTTCCAGTGGCTAGTTGGACCAACCATGATTTAATATGCTTTGTTTTCTTATAAGCACAAATCTCAAATTTTTTTGGAGTGCTATAACTGTGAGTAGATCCAAGGTCAATCAAAATAGAAATATATTGCTTAGAAATATTAACTTTACAACTTCAACTACAACTAATTTATGGTCTACTTGGTGGTCCTCTAGTGAAGCATATATTCTAGAGACAATCCTTGCAACATCACCTACATTTTTATCCACTTGGATGTTTTGAACATGCTTGGCACTCCCATTTCAATGTGGACAATTTCTAAAAAAATGGTACTCTCCACATCCCCAACAATGAGATGATTCTCTTGTCTTATCTCCCATCATCCTAGTTATCTTAGTCATACCATGTGGTGGATGCCTTTTTTGATCTGTAAAATGTGTAGGCTTGAAACCCCTCTTTCTTTGGTCAAACATCTCCCTTTTCTTGTCCTTCTATGCACTATGGAATTATGGCCTACTTTTGTTTTCATAATAACGATGCTTGGCCTTCTGTATGGTTTCATGTAGTTTATGAGGTTCATCAAACTTGATTTTCTCCTTTTATGACTTGGGTATTCCACTTAGAAAACACTAAATTTTGATGTTATCGTCTCTGATATACTTAACATATCATAACAAATCCAAGAATTTATTGGCATACTCCTCCATGGTTATTTTTCCCGATTTCAACTCATGGAACTGCTTAATTTTTTCATCATAATACCTATTAAAGAGGTAATTTTTATTGAAGTAACTCTTGAATTGATTCCACATGATCTTCCTTTCAGTGATCTTCTTTACTTGCCTAAGGTTGTCCCACAATCTAGATGTTTTTCATTCGAATTAAATATGGCCTTATTTCCTTCATGTTTCTAGAGTAGTATTGGACTTGGAAATACTTCCTCATCCCAATAAGCCAAGCCTCAACATCTTGACCAAATTTTACTTCACCATCAAAAGTGGGAGGTTTGGCCTTTTGAAATCCCCCTTGTGAGTTGTTCTTGAAAGGTCTATTACTCTTATTCCTATGATTTAAAGAGGTTGAACCTCTAAAGGAGACGTTAGAGGTAGATGACCCAATAGTATAGAAGTCTGTAGTATATGCCCTATCTCTAGAAACCCTTCTTGAGATATGTGACCTCTTGTGAGAAGACCTTCTTGAGATACTAATACTATCTTCCTCATTTATTGAGTGCCTCCCACGAAAAATATTCTTATGTATTTCATTAAGATTTGGAGCATGGTTGGATTCACTTGGTTTTGTTCTTCATGAGCTCTTACTAACCTCTTTTTTTTTTTTTAACAGAAACTATAAAGGGTTTTTATAAAAAAAGTTGTGCACAGCCATTCAGTACAGAAGTAGCAAAACAAAGTGTTCATGCAGATCAAAATTACTGCACAGAAATCTTATCCGAGGAGTTTTCCAAAAAACTACACACAACGTTTTTCCAAAACAGCTAATGTCGCAGGTAGTATATACCCTTATAAATTGATTACATAGTAAAAGATAGTAGAACATTTAACCATAATTAAAGGAAAATAGATTAAAGATTGCCTCTAAAATTCCTGGGTTGAACTACAGATTCTTCCTCCATTGGATGCTCAGCTGCTGGAGTGGCTCCATTCACCCTGCTACCCTGGTTCATGGTAATCAGACGCTGGAGATCTTCCTGAATCCTGTCGACTTTCCCCATTATCTCTCTAAGGTTTCTCTCATTATCATCAATCCGAGCGTCGTGGTTGCTGATTTGCAAAGAGGTGTAGCTCACCGTTTCTCCTATGTTCTTAACCTCCCACGCAATTTCTTTGTTGTCCATTATGCCGATTGTTAGCATTTCATACAGACGCCTCAGGTTCTTTTTTACATCCATTATTCCTGCACTTTCACCAGCCTGAGACATTCTTCTGGCTCCTGTAGAGATATCTATATGAGCAAAGTGACTGTGCAAGGCACGAACAGAGCCAACGAGGACACAAGCCTGGTTCTCGGCCGAGAGACCACTGAGAATAAGACTAAGCACTATGAGCTCCTATTGCAGCGAGGAACCTCCGTGCCTTTGTTTACAGACCAAAGTTCCCACAGCACCTTCCTGCCACCCTATGCAATGGCAACCCAAGACCGTGCTTCTCTCCAAATTACCAGAATGCGTAAGAGTTGAACCAGAGTCGAGGTTTGAAGACCACAACGCGGAGAGGGAGCTTCAAGATCAAGTAGAGAATGTTGCGAGAGCAAGCATTTCCTTCACAAATGAACGGGTGAGAGGGAGTGCTTGCCATGAGATATCCTATAGCCACCCTTCTCTAACACCTGCAACTACATTCAGAAGAACTCGCGTAGCTTCATGAGAACCAGAGCCGAGAGAGGGAGCGGAATGAATTTGCATATCGCTGTGAGGAGAAGACATATCGTAATGATCGAAGGGGCATGGAACGTGTGAGGAGGAGAGGCATTTAACCCCGGGCCGGTGATCCATTAATTCTACAAAGACCGAGAGAGTGAGAGGGCAGAGGTTAAACCACGCGGCGGAGGGAGGAGGGAAGGCAAGATAGCAGAGTAAATGGATGGAGCCATCGGGAAGTAGTGTGGAATGGAGGCCAGCTGTTTGGAGGTGGCGCAATGCGATGGGTGGGGGGGAGTGAGGAGGGATAAGGGTAGGGGGAAAATAAAATAAAAGGGGTTTAAAAGTGAGGGGGAAGGAGGGATAAGGGAAAGGGGATAAGGAAGGGGGATGGAAGAAGAGAAAAGGAGGTAGAGGAGGGGGGAATTTGAAGCTTCTTTTGAAGTGAGGGAAGGATAAAAATATCAATGATATAGGCCACATAAATTGAAATCGTAGGGGAATCTTCCAACACCACATTAAGGGATGAATTCGAGGATAGGAGGGTTTCCGTTCTGACTGTAATGGCCTTGTGGTAGAGAGGCTCCCATGTTAGCCAGAGTGTCCGCTGTAGAATTATTGTGACGAAGGATGTGGAATGTCTCATAGGATTTAGACATGAGAAGCTTGGCTTTGTCAAACAGGTGGTGACATTTGACTGCTCCAGAGGGGTATCCGTTGATCAGTTTGTAGATGACATGATTAGAGTCTCCGAATATCATTACCTTTCAGAGTTTTTTAGTGTTTAATAAATGTAGACCCTGTAGAAGTGCCAGACACTCAGCTTCATTGTTTGTTCTAGTTCCTAGGCCCCATGCGAAGGTTTGTTCTACATGTCCTCTGGGATCCAGGAGGATCCCCCCTGCTCCCGCCACCCCTGGGTTTCCTTTCAAGGCACCATCAAAGAAGAAGGAAAAAGAGTTCTTCTCCCTGATCCAGGATTTAAATTCATTGCTGGGTAAATCTATCTCCCACGGGAAGGATCGGCAAGGTTGGGCTGCACTGTAATTGATGCTTTTGTACTGAAGGGAGCTCCTCTCTTTTAGGAAATTTTTGCACCAAGATGAATAAGGTTTAGGAATGGACTCTTGTGAGGGGAAGCTGATGTTATTCGAGGCAAAATTTTCAACTATCATTCCTATTGTTTTAGAGGCTATGTGGGTCGGGACAACGTTTTGCTCCTTGAAGATGGATTTATTCCTAGCGAGCCACAGTTTCCAACAAAGGTTCTTTGGGATAGAGGCCCAGAGACAACTCAGGATTGGTTTCTTACTTAAGGAGCCGGGATAATGATTGGACCAGTCCTTGAAGAGTTGGGCTACAGAACCTGGGAGGTTTATACCAAGACCCGAGGGGAGAACAATCCTCCAGACTAAGAGGGAGATTTTGCATTGAAGGAAGATATGGCTAGTAGTCTCTTCGTCTAAATTGCACAGGGCACATCGATAGGGACCAATTATGCGTCTTTTCCTTAGATTTTCAGCTGTTAAAAGCTTATTATGCAGAAGGATCCATGTGAAGCTATTTACCTTGGGAATACTATCAGGATGACACACCTTCTTCCATAATCTATCTTCCGCAATCGGTTCCATAGTTATTTTCTAGTATCCTTCTTTAACAGTGTACTATCTTGATTTTCCCCATCCAATGCGGTCCTTTGCTGTAGCTCGCATTGGGGACAGGCCGTGAAGAGAGGAGAGAAGAGAAACTGCTGTGTTGGCTAGGTGAGCTGGAGGGAATAACTCCTTCCATCCTATCCACTGTCCCTTTGTATCCCATTGAGAAAGATCATAAAGGGTGTTAATTCCCTGCTCACTCGCCCATTCAGCTAGAGGAGCCAATCCTGGCAGCGAGGAGCGAGGGGGCTGTCCTAAAATGTTGCTCTTCCAAACGTTGATCCTTTTCCCATTCCCTGGGATCCAATAGTAGTATTTAAGGATTGTGTTAAGGGATGCTTTGCATAACTGCCAGAGAGTAGTTCCTTTGCCTGCCCAAGCACTATCCAACATTTTTGACCTGGGCCTTCTAATATATTTTTTCCTGATGACTTCCTTCCACCATTCCTTTCTTCCCGTAACCAGTCTCCATATCATCTTAGCTCCCATGGCTTTGCTCATTTTCTCTGGATCTCTAATGCCTAGACCTCCATGGCTTTTATCTCATTTGACCGTGTCCCACTTTACAAGATGGAACTTCTTAGTTTGGAGTTTTCCTCCCTGCCATAAGAATTTTCTGATTTCCTTGATTTGTGCATGTCATCCTTGTGCAGGGGCCATGATAATATTCTCTGTATCGTTCCAATTTTATCAGATGTCTCTGAAGAGACCTTACTAGCCTCTTATTATCTTCTTAACAACTTTGTAATTCCACTCTTAGGATCCTCATTATTCCTGTGATGTTTGGGGGAGTTATTTTAATTTTTAGACCTTTATATTTTGTCTCAACATTCTCAACATGTATATTCCTCCCCATGTAATCTATTTAATCCACATAAGTATCATGTGCATCATCCATGATGATTATTATTTTGGCCCAATCAAAACAAATATTTCCAATTTGAAACAAATTGAATGCCGACTGTTAACAATCCCTAATATGCTATTGTATCTAGAAAAGTGTTCATATAAATGCACTTGTTAGATTCATTACAATTGAATATTCACATTGGTCCATGTCACACTCCCTTGTCAATGTGGAACCTCTGCATCATCTCTCCATTCATGTGGCACTAGTGTGGCCCACATCAAAATTTCTTGAAATTTTCAAATGTCATAGTTATTTGAAATTTCTGTTTTGGAAATAGGTTTTTATTTAGAAGTTACTTATAGCCCATTTCCCCATTATAGAAATTATCCATCACTTAATAGAACTACACTTTCCAATAATAACTATACAAATTTTGGAAAAATTTCACAAATTTCTCACACTGATCTACCATTGCTACTAGTAACGATAAAATTTGATTAGTGGGCCAGTGGCTCTGATAAAAATATCATTTCAAAACTAAATACACAAATTTTCATAGAAGCAAATTGCATGTGCAAACTTTGATTTCTACATGTGAGTGTGCATTCTAACTCATACATCCTCGATGTCGCAACCAAGAGATCTGATAGCATTCTATCATGTCCCCATCCATAAATATGACTAAAGGAAGGGATTTTTATGAATTACAGGTTTCTGTATTTTACCCCATGGCCATAATACGAATTTATAAATAAGAATTGTATGTGCAATTTTTGAATGAAAAAAATGACAAAATTAAAAATCTATTCACACATACACCATGTATAAACTAGCATATTCATCACATGAATAAAATAAAATCATTACACTTTCATATACAAAAATAATTCTTATATTTAAACAAGAAGATCCAAGAAACTAGTTGTGTTAGAATGACCTTCCACCCAGCTATAGGTATCAAATACATATATCACCCCCAAGTCGGGCTATGAGACAACCAGGGAAAAGGAAACACCTACATGGTTTTGTCACTCAGAGCACAACCCAATTTCTCTCATGATTAGCCAAACATCCCATCTCTGAGATTTTATAGGGATCTCAGTTATCCATTCCATCCATGGTACTCTTGTTTACTTGTGCACACAATACAAGAAGTTAATTCCCATTCATTGTTCCGAAGTTCCCTAAGGAAATCCAACACTTATAGTGGTTACCAGTCTATGTAGAAAGAATCCAACCTATTCTACGCTATTGGAGAAATTATTGTAACATTAATCCATGGCTTCTCAAGCATACAAAAGGAGAAAATAATAATGGGTAAAGTTTCCTATCTTTTCCAGCCTCTATGATTAACTACGACCTTTTTATTTTCTATGGAAATTTGTAATTATCCTTCACAATTCAAATTTATAGTAACCCTGAGGGGTAGCTTAGTTGGTTGGATATATGAGTCCAAATACCATAGATATTGATGTCGTAGGTTCAATTTTCATGAATCCAATTCTCTGGGTCCTTCGGGCTTAGGCTACCAAAACTAGAGACGATAGGGTGAGGCCCCTTCTGGTGCCCCCCTAGAATTATTATTGTGGATGTACAAAGCCCTGAGCACAAGTTCCAAGGTTGCGAACCACACAATTTTTTCTTCTTCAAATTTATGGTTAATTTACAATCTGGTAATTGTAGTGGCAATGGAAAAAAAGAGAAAAATCTCTTTGTAATGTAAAATCTACATGAGTATGAGGGGTGGGCTCCAAAAGAGATGAGATAATGGTGAAAATAACTAACACAACTTCTAAGCATATAATAAAGGACTCTTACTACTTCCATTGAAGTATATTAATATCATGTTTGTTGGTAGGGGTTTTGGACACATTAGTTGCACAACATTGCAGATGCTACGCAAGCTCAAAAGACACTGCACAAGAGGAAGGGCGATGCACAAGCAGAGAATAGAATATTTTGTATATTTTGTGTCACCTTTTTGTACTTTGGACCATATTTTATGGATATTGGTCATTACTTTGTCGATTCAGTTAAGAATTGGTTAAGAGTTAGTTAGAAGTGGACCTCCAATGTAAAGGCACAAGCCTATAAATAGAAGTAGAATTGAAAATGTAGAGGAAGGGAGGAGGGCTATTGACACTGAGACTGAGACGAAGATAGATATGAGCAACTGAGTGAACTTGTTGAATTGTGGATTGTTTCTAATTTGTGGATTGTTGCACAGAAGTAATATGACAAGACAAGAGTTGATCTGAATTGCTATTTCTTTTATCTTTTTTCTGTCTTACTGTTTCTGCAATTCGATGACAAGTGATTATGGAATGTGTGATATGGATCTATGATGTGATGCTTTTTGCTTCTAAATGATGTTGTTTTTCTAGATCCATTTGCGCATAAGTATACTACTGTGGTTATGAATGAATGATGCGACTGGTTATGAGCAATGATGAATGGTCCTGTTAATGGTTGAGTAAATGTCAAATCTGTTAGATAATTTGATGAACTGTTGATGCACATAGTCCTCCTCTATTCTGTGGAAACTTGGTTCTGATAGCTCTCCCTTGAACATCACAGGTGAGACTTCATCCGCTTCACGGGTGTTGAAGGGCAGGTTAAAACCAGTCTGGGCTAGTGCTGAGGGAGGCCACATTGAGTGGGCATCGACAGAGTGGGAACAACTATCGACTGGTTTTGCTGGTAGGGTTGCACCAACAAATGGTTCCGTTGCTAGGAACTTGTCGCGATTGAAAGGAGGATATGTGGCATCCGATGAGACTAGAAACTAAAGATTGGTTTGATCAGAAGCTATGAGAATTTATTGAGGTAGAAAATCAGAACCCAGGACCGACGACGGATAAGTGGTTGGCGAGATACATACACGACGGTCCTCACAAATATTTTTTTCTTGAAATTTCCCATTATATTGTACAAGTGGCTGGTGCAATTGAATTATAAGAATAAAAATTTCCAAGGAGGAGAGCCAACGTCCTGGACCCATGCACTAATCCATGAGTTGGAGGAAACTGACAAAAAGGCATCGCGGGCTATTGAGCTCTGGCCAGATAGTATCCTAGAAGGATATGTCATTGAGTTCGTAGCCGACACTACCAAGTCCTACAACAAATCAGAAAGGGAATTTTTCAATGGACCACAAGGTAGGTTCCTGTTGTCTCTACAATTATCAATTAAGATGCTTGTTTGTGAGAAGGGCATACTAAAGATGCACCTCGAGTAGTAGAAATATAGTGGCAGAGGCTATGGATACCGTGACGAAAGGGGTAAGACAAATGGAAAGATAAGGGGTAGATGGGTGCAAGTTTCGATGAGACTGTGAGGGAAGCTGAGGAATAAAGGGGTGTTACTAGGGGAGCAACAAGGTTTAGACAAGAGAAGAGGCAGACAACAGGGGAAGGTCCTGTTGCAATCAAAATGCAAGACCGCGAAGTAATACCACATGGGACGAAGCGACCCTACAATGATGATAAGGACGACGAAACCCAGACTATTCCTAGAATAGCAATAAGATAAAACCCCATCAAAAAAGTTCCCACACCTCCGTGCACTACTTCGCACTTAGGAAGACACATGAGTTCCGTGTCGACTTTTTCGACATGGCAACAATAGTCTAGTAGTAGAGCAGCGTCTGTAGGAAGGACCATGATTGCGGGCAATGACACAAAGTTACCTTTGTTCCATGGAAGCATGACCGATGATCCTGAGCAGTACTGGTTTCTATACAAGGTAGTGTGGATTGTTAGACAGACCACTGATGATGATGTCAAGAAAGGTCAATTGGAGACCACTCTTCGGGGTCGTGCGCTAGATTGGTACATGAAATTTATACAAGTTCCTACGGGGACCCCTGCAAAAACATTGGATGAAGTAAGGAAAGGACTAATTGAAGAATTTAGAAAACCAAAATAAGAAGCGCAGTATATTACAGAGTTAAATGAGATTAAGCAATTTCCTAGTGAGACCATTTGCGACTTCGACCAAAGATTTAAGACACCGATGGAAAGAGTCAGTTTCTAAATGAGCGATGTTCAACAAAAATAATGGTTTATCGCAGCGTTGGCATCCCATATCTGGAAACCACTAATGCAGTAGAATATCGCGACACAGAGCGAGGCTCTGGAGATCACAATGAAGTTAGAGGCTTCTCCTATTGGAGAAAGCGCAACTGGCATGAACTAGATTCTGGCGCATCTAGCGAACGTGATACTCTAGTTACAAGACATTAAGAAGGGGAAAGAGAATCATGAATATATTTGGTGCACTTGATGTCGTGCAGATGGACACACCAAAGATACTTTCCCTAATTTCTAAAATTTTTTGTTGTCAGGAGCACTGAACCCATTGAGTTGCGATAGTGTACCATGATGCCGCATATGCCAAGTGTATGGACATCGACATGAAGAATGTAGCTACATGCAGAATATGGTAATGAAGCTAGCGAGATTATACTGCACTTTTTGTCGCTGGGTTGGGCATGAAGATAAAGATTGTCATGCATATGACCTACTCCAGAAGAGGACATATGACTCATACTGTGTGAAGGGTGAAGATCATCGTGCAGTACAACAATCACAGCCGCAGCCTCAGGTGGTACAATCTCTACCTCAACCGCAGTATACACCACCATCATAGATGCAGTTCATACCGTCGCAACAACAACCACAGTTTGCACCGCAATCACAGTTCGTGCCACATCCACAGTATAATCGGATGTCGATGGCTCCGTCGCAACCATAGTATGTTCAGGAAGCGCACTACGTTCAACAACAACTGAATCCCCCGCCGTAGAAATTGGCGTAGCCATAGTACCAACAACAAGGAGGATTCCATGAAGGATTTCGAGGAAGAGGAGGAGGCTTTGGTAGAGGAGGACAATGAGGTCATGGACCTATACAATGTTATAATTGTGGGGTATTCAGACATTACCAGAGAGATTTCCAAAAATTATAGTGTTCATGTACATACTGTACCACAATTGATCACACTATCGAGAACTGTCCATAATTAATCGCAAGATGGTATGCAGCAAACGTTCCTCAGTTGCAGAATCAAAACCAGTTGCAGAATCAAAATCAGCTACAAAATTAGAATCCATTATAGAACCATGATCATAATTAAATTCCACTTCAGAATCAGATTGTGAATCAACATTTGAACCCACCATTGAACTAGAATCTACCAATGAACCAGAATTTTTCGGTGAACCAAAATCAAGGATCGACAGTTGTGACGTTCTCAGCAGAACCTAGAGTAGAGGATGTCGA
Source organism: Pseudotsuga menziesii (assembly GCA_001517045.1). Lineage (NCBI taxonomy): Eukaryota > Viridiplantae > Streptophyta > Pinopsida > Pinales > Pinaceae > Pseudotsuga > Pseudotsuga menziesii. Next base: position 476,805 of record LPNX010053196.1, read on the forward strand.
TGTTGCTATTGTCACACGAGGCGTTGCGACGAATGGAGAGGATAGGCCCCACCTACAGGTTCAATTGGATGGGAAGAATAAATCACCATTTGATATCGCTACTGAAAGAGATACATTCTTTGAAGTGCGGGATGCAATTAGAAGAAACCCTAGTAAGTCACCAGTTTATGAAATTCCCTCTGCTTTTGATTCTTCATTAGAGGCAGGACCATTGTAGCATCATGGTACCTTGCAAAAATTCTTTAAGAGCTTCCTATCATTGGTAAGAGATCCCAATGCTCTTGTCGAGATTGAGAACATGTTGCATCGCCCGGGTAAGGAGCAACAGGACTCTGCGGTGAACTCTTTGCATAAGAAAAAGACGGGAAAAGAGATGTGCATGAACATTAAGATTAGGGACTATGAATTAGATTTAGTCATTGTGGATCTAGGCTCAGATGTGAATATCCCGACAAAGAATATATGGAAGAAAATGGGGAGGTCGACGTTGGGTTGGTCCCCTGTGCAGATGGGCTTGGCTAATCAGGCCAAAGTATAATCAATCAACCATGTGTCGAAACTGGTTGTGGATGTTGAAGGCATGAAGACCTATGCTGATTTCTATGTAATTGAAGTTGTGGATGGAGGAGGCTCCTATCCCACATTATTGGGGATCGGATGGTCCAATGATAGTATGGAAATAATTAACTTTAAGAAGTGAATGCTGTCATTTGAGAATCAATACATCAGATTCATCACTCCTATGGATCCAAACGAAGGGCGACGATACATTGAACCAGTGAAAGATGAAGTTGTTAGGGAATGGGATCAAGATTACACCATTTCAGAGGATTACATCCACCCAACTGTTGATGGAGAGCTTAGTTGGCGCAACGCTAGTTCTGCATATTCTGATTCTGATGATGCGTTAGAAAACTAGAAAAATGGCATGTACAAGGTGTCATTCAAAAAGTGTGGTCTGATCACGCAGTCGTTGTGCCATGTCATGACTAAGACTGTCAAATTGCCAATCTATGAGGGGCTTCCTGAGCTGTCTGTGTTCTTAATGGATTTTGAAGAGAAGGTATTAGCACCGCAGTGATTGTTGGCACTGGAAGAAGCACTAAAGGATACTCCACCATGCTGGTGGGAAACTCATAAGAAGACAATTAATGAATGGGTGAAGTGTTGATGGTTGATGATACTACACTTCGACGATGCAAAAATATATCACACTACGAATTATGACAGGCAGAATGAACCCAACGGTCACTTGATGTAATGTCAGACTCTGTGGGCATCTCGACCAAAGGATGAATGGGTCCATGCCTTCGTTCACACCTTGGATGAAATGTCGAGGTCATGGTACGTATCAATGGATTTGCACAAAGAAACAACCACTTGGGAGAAGCTAACGGTTTGCTTTGTTCGTACCTTTAGTTTCAAGGACACCAATCTCGATGTCCATACTACGCTTCAACTCATCCACGATGTGGTGTTGAAGATAGTGCCAGTTGCATATCCCATGGACCCACATGTGCATTGCCACACACAGTCGATGATGGAATGTTATAATGTGTCTAGTGGACCTGAGGACGATGATTAGCTATGGAATATCAACATTCCAGAAAAATAAGGGAGTAGGGATGTCACAGCGCCTTATATACCGACCGATCCCATGAACCAGCCATTGAAGATTAGAAAAGTTAACATTGGGACAGAGGAGAACCCAAAATTTGCAAGTGTTAGAGATTACTGGGACAAAGAAACCATGGCAAAGATCACGGATCTCTTGCATGAATTTAAAGATCTATTTCCAATGAAGTTCTCAGAAATGAAGGGGATCCTGGGTGATTTGGGAGAGATGAAGATTCTATTAAAACCAGACATGAAACCAATAAGGCAGAGGCCGTATCACTTGAATCTGCGATACAAGAAAAGGGCTAAAGCTGAGTTGGATAGGATGTTGGATGCTGGAATAATTGATCCAGTCGAAGAATCAGAATGGATAAGTCCTATGGTGGTCCAAGACAAGAAAATAGGTGAAGTTTGAATCTATGTCGATCTGAGAAAATTGAATGATTCCTGTATGCATGATCCATTTCCGACACCATTCATAGATGAAGTACTTGAAGGAGTAGGCAATCAGGAGATGTACTCATTTACAGATGGATTTTTTGGTTATCACTAGATACAGATCACAAAAGAAGATCGATATAAAATGACATTTGTTACTGAATGGGGCCGCTTATAGGTACATGTGATGCCTTTGGGTTGAAGAATGCACCTGCGATCTTTTCCTGAGTTGTTGTCGCTGCATTCAAATATTTTATTCAAAAATTTATTCAAGTTTACATGGATGATTGGACAATGTATGGTCTGATTAGGGATCATCTGGAAAATCTGCAACTGATGCTGGAAATATGTCGACAACATTAGATTGCACTAAAATCCAAGAAGTGTATATTTTGCGCAACTTTCGGGATGCTGTTAGGTCACATCATTTGCAAGAAATGATTATGGGTTGACCCTGCGAATATTGCACTGATATTGAGCTTGTCGCCACCTACAAATGTGAATATTCTTAGAGCGACGCTGGGGCACACAGGATATTATCGCAAGTTCATAAGAGGTTATGGAGAAATTATTAAAGAAGGATTCTGCCTTTGTATGGAGTCAATAATGTCAAGGAAACTTTGACACACTGAAGGCCAAGATGGCTTTGGTGCCAATACTTATGTTCCTAGATTGGAACAAGGAGTTCCATGTCCATGTGTATGCATCATCTATTGCGCTGGGCATGGTACTCGCACAATTAGATGAAGGAGATCTTGATCACCCAATCGCTTTTGCTAGTCAAAAGTTTTCATTTGCCGAGAAAAACTATACAACCACAGAGAGAGAAGGTCTAGCGATGGTATATGCCCTAAAGAAATTTAGGAATTACCTCTTAGGCGGTTATTTCAAGATGTTTATAGACCATTCTTCTTTGAAGTACTTAGTCAATAAGCCTGTGTTGGGGAGGAAGATCTACCACTGGCTATTTCTCTTTCAAGAATTTGATTTTGAGATAATTGTTAAGCAGGGTTTCTTAAAAGCTAGCCCCGATCATTTGTCTTGAATTGAGAGGGGTGAGGAACCCAAAGATATTGAAGAAGGATTACCTGATGCTCAGTTATTTAGAGTCGACATGGAAGATGATTGCTATGACCAAATAATTCAGTTTTTGGCGATGGGAGTCGCGCTAGAATATTTCTCAACAAGCTAGAAGAAGCAGTTGGTAGTCAAGGCTTCAGATTTCCAGTTGATTGATGGGAAACTATACAAACTTGGACCTGATAAGATTTTGCGGCGCTGTGTCCTACCGCATGAGCAAGGGCATATTTTGGCAGAAGCACATTTGGGGGTCGCCGATGGACACTATGGAGGTCGCGCTACTATAAGGAAGGTGCTTCGTGCAGGGCTTTGGTGGCCCACTTTGCATAATGATGCGATGGATTATGCACATATATGCAATGTTTGTCAATGCACTGGAAAACCATCACGGCGGGATGCGATGCCACTAGTACTGCAAGTAACTTTGTAGCCTTTTAATAAATGGGTTGTGGATTTTGTGGGTCCAATCAATCCCCCCAGGAAGATAACTGGTACGAGGTACAAAATCACAACGACAGACTATTTGACGAGGTGGGAAGAGGCCACACCAGTCATGGATTGCAACACTGCGAGAGCAACAAGATTCCTGTTTGACAATATTGTGATGCGGTTTGGATGTCCAAGGATATCGATGAGTGACCAGGGTAGTGACTTCATCAACCGCAGAGTAAGCACACTAACGAAGGAGTTGCAAATACAACATAAGAAAAAGTACCCTATATCATCCATAGGAGAATGGGTCAGTAGAAGCTTTCAATAAGATATTTTAGGATGCGCTTACCAAGGTATGTAATCCTAACCACGATGACTGGGACTTGAACATCCTAGAAGTGTTGTGGGAATATCGCACCACTTACAAGAGATTGATAGGGAAAACACTGTTAAAATTGGTATATGGGAAAGAGGCAGTCATGCCTATGGAGTACATTGTCCCCAGTCTATGCATTGCAGCAGCAACGAGCATGGATGATGAAGCAGGGCTAGAGGAACGCGTGGCGTAGTTCATACATCTTGAAGAGGACTGATTTATAGCAGGTTTTCGTCAGCGCATCGAGAAGGATCGACAGAAGGCTTGGCATGATCGCCACATAAAGAACAAATAGTTTCAGAAAGGAGATTTGGTACTGCTGTACGATAGTAAGTTCATGAAGCATCCATGTAAGTTATAGATGCATTGGTTAGGTCCATATCTTGTTAATTCCATTACCTCAAGAGGCACAGTTCAGCTGCAACATCTAGATGGCGTGACACTACCAAAGCTAGTGAATGGTAGCAGGTTGAAACCCTATAGGATGGACCCAGAACCACGCAGTGCTTAAGGCACTAAGCAATGAAAAACAACAAAAAAAGAAAAAAAAAGGGAAAAAAGTAGATAGGATGATGGATGAATGGAAGGCGCACCAAGAGCATGTGGTTGCGTAAGAATAGGAGATAGTAGCGTAGTTAGGAGGTCATGCTGTGATATCCACATGGATATGAGCAGAAGTCACATCGGTCATCAATGAAGACAGTTAAATTAGTTAAATGACGATGCTTGGAGAAGTGACGTGTAATGATGGTGGATCCAACTGTTGGGTTGGAAGATTCAGCGATAAATTTGGGTAATTAATGAATGATTTGGTCATGATGATCGAATTGATGTCATAATGATGTAGTATGAGGTGATTTCCACTATAAGAGCATGCTTGATGCGGTCGAAAGACACCATTGTGTAAAGTTGAATTATGTTGAGGTACAGAGCTACCGAGTTGTCGACCGAGCTCTTGAGAAAAGATGAAGACAGTTGATAAGTCTAGAGAGGGTGTGAGCTTATTAAGTTGTGAAAGGAATTGGTGCAGAATGTAGAGTAACCTAGATACCATTGAGATTTTGAGTGAGGGATATTCACCGCTTAGACCAACTGCAATTGAAGAAGTATCCAACATGCAAGCTGGCTCGTCGAAGAGGAAGGCGCAGAAGCTTATTTCTCTAGCATCACAAAAGCGACGAACCATAAAGACCACAAGGGTGCATAGAGAAGACACAACACAGATGGGGACATTGAGCCCTAAAGCGATGGAATCTGCTGTTAAAAAATGGTGTTTGTCTAGGAAATCCCTAGCTACATCCCTTCTAGTCAACCTGGTGCGCAATCCTGGAAGCCTACAAAGAATTAGAGATACCAGATCAGGATGCCAATGATACCACAAGGGATGGTATGCACTTCTGATATTGTTCCTGCACTAATGCAGCTGAGGTACAAAGACCATGACCTTCTTGCATTAGAGGGTGTCCTGAAGGAGTCATATCTGCCAATAGTCTTAGTACAAGGAGCCCCGATAGAGCGCATTCCACAGGATTGGACAAAGATGGATTGCTCAGGTTGGTCAATATGACACACTTTGGGTGGCCAACTAAGGCCAATTCATGTGTGAAACAAATTTTGACGTGTTTTCATGGTGGCTATTTATGGTTAGATGAGCTAGTTGCAGTCACGGTGAAGTTGATTTGAGCAATAACGGGGCTACCCAAGGATGGGCCAGACCCCTTATAGTATATTCGAGGAAAAGATAACGACCGAAAGTTGGAAATGAATCTAAATAAGAGTTATGCTATAGAGAGTGAGGGGAGGGCCTACTGTATTGATAGCATCAATGATTGTGTGGTACGTATTGGTGCCAGGATTCTGGCTAGTAAAGTAGTAAGGAAGAACTGCCCGGTTCAATGTAATTCCAGGGTGGTCGCATGTGATGAGTTATGTGCATAAGGTACACAAATGAATTGGTCCCTTTTTCTGGTGAACCAGTTAGTGGAGGATGCAGTAGCCACATAGGTGGGTGCAATATCATTTACATACAGTTGGCTCCTCATTTTGATTGCGTTGGTAGCTTGGATGGAGCCAGATGATTACTAGGGGATGGGCGTCAAAGTAGTAGATGCGTGCAAGGGTGCCATATATCAGAAATTATGGTGGGTTAAGGAAGCAGAGAGAATGGTATATTTATTGATCGAATTTTGGATCTACTGGGAAGCGTTGCAGGTGGTAGTGGTAAAATTTCCAATACTGATGGAGGAAGCTGTGACAAAGTATCGGTAGATTGCGCATTTTGTATTTGGAATCCACACTATTTACGTTCACGCATGGAGAGACCACACCAAGAAATGGGTACCAATGCGGTACAAGGTGTATGATACAGAGTTGGAGGTAGTGATTAATGGTTGGCCCGCGGAGTGGCAAGAACCGATAAATATAGTAGAAGTTTCAACAGAAAAACCGACGGATACAACTGAGGATCCCGTGCACAAAGATGACCACCAATCGGATGATGACTCATCGACAGAGACACCTACTGACCCAGAAATGCAACGCATACTCCAAGAAATAAGAGAAAAGAGGCACATGGATCAGGCTATGAACAACAACACTGTGTCAGCAATGGAAGCACAATTGCATTGACTTGTCGAGGCTGTTAATGATGCGACTGATGCCGCTTCAAAGGAAATGAATAAATTAGAACAGGAAGGATTCACCGAGGTAAGAGATAAATTGGATTCTGTTTATAATGTCATTTTGAAAAGAGTACCAGAGAGCACAACTGTGTAGGAGTACACATCAATCAACACCGAGCCGTAGGCCAAGAATGTTCAAATTCCCCTGACTAGGATTGATGCAGGAAGGGAGGACTTGAATACCTCCCTGCAGTAGCTGCATAACATTGCCTTAGATATCAACATGCTGTCTACCTAGAATTTGGTATCCATGTAGTAGGTTTCCAACTAGGAGTTGGCCTATAGGAAGAAGGATATCAGTGACTAGTACCTGTGGTTGCATGAGAAAGAAGAAGCAATGCAAAGAGAGGTAGAAGAGTTGCGTCGTGCCAAGGAAAAGTTGAAAAAAGACAAGGCACAGGATATAAAAGTACTGAAAAGAGCACATGAGGAATTGAGGATGAAAACTGCAGAGGATACCAAGGAGTTGAATAATAGGCTATTTGAATTGGAAGCAAAAGTAGCAGATGCTTGTCAGCATGTCTTGTAGAGCACCGCAGAGTTGGATATGGTAGCCAGAGTGAAGAAAATTGGAGTTGTTGTTGAGCAGCTCCAGAGTGAAACCATCATTTTGGACACGTTAATACACCCTGTGGAAATTGAACCCAGTGATAGATTAATTTTACTCACAACAATTATCAATTGACCATGCAAAATCACTCACAAAAGAGACTGAATAATGAGTTGAACACTAAACTGTATTGAATAAGTGTACAATAGCCAACCCTGTAACATAATAGGTTGCATAATTAAATAATTACATAAGGGATTCGAATGCATGAGGAGCAATTCGAATCTAGCATAAAGGAGGCTTACTAAAAATAAGCAAATCCCCCATAGGTGTAAAAAGCTGATCCCAAATCAGTCATGGAGCTCACGAATTGGAAAAAGTGCTTAGGCAAGCTAAAGAGTGATGGAATGAAAAATCATAAATGCTTTTACAAGGAGAAAAGAGTGGAGGATGTGTAGGACAAAAAACTAGTCAACCTCACCTAGTCAAGCTTTTCCATTTGCCTTAAAACACTGAAAAAGCAGGGAATAAAGCAAAAAAAATAGAAGGGCACTAAGGAGGCCAGGAATAAAGCATATTTGATTCCTTGAGGTTTCCCAAGTGCTACATGAGTCAAATAAGGCAAGTTTGACCACTATGGATAGGTAAATGACAACTTGCACAAGGTGGGACACATGAACTAGGCAAATAAGACAAAAATAATTAAATTAATGTCTAAGGTAGCTAACTATGGGTTGATTAATCTAACACCCCCCCTTAATCCTGACTTATGAGTAATATATCAGAAAATTACAGGGCCTAGCAACAAGGCTTAGTCACCCTTTACATACTGCATGTCCATACAACCAAGGAAAGAGGCAAAAACCACATGGGAAAATCCTCCCTTAAACATGGACTGTAAAAAAAAATTTGGAAATCTTTTCTTCACTCATGCTTCACAGCATGATCAGCAATCCCCAGTAGTGATTTGAGATTGCTGAAGGTCTTCTCACAAAATGCTTTGGTGAAGATACCAGCTACTTGTTCTGAAGATGAACAGAAGAGTAGGTGAATGGTGCCATCATGCACAA
>LPNX010053196.1:485206-509756 GCA_001517045.1 Pseudotsuga menziesii
AGGTGAAGAATCAACTTCTTCCATCTTCACTCCTGAAAGGAAAGGAGTTTTGCTTGCTTTGCAATCCTTCATTTTGAATTTGTTCAGAAAAACCAAGGCATACTTGGACTGGTGCACCTTGATTCCAACTTTGGTTTGAGCAATCTCAAGCCCCAAAATTGACTTAAGAGCCCCAAATCTGTCATGGAGAAGGCTTGGTTCGTTGCACCCTTTAAGGAAGCAATCTCATCCTTTGAGCTTCCTGTAATGAGGAGGTCATCAACATATAACAAAATGATAATTAATGAACCATTAATTAACTTCAAATATACAATTGGATCTGATTTGCACCGAACAAAATTCAGTGATAGCAAGAAGCTATCGATCTTGGCATACCAAGCCCTAGGGGCTTGCTTTAGCCCATACAATGACTTTCTCAACTTGCACACAAGAGAAGGGTTAGTAGGAAAACCTTGAGGCTGCTGCATATATATCTGTTCAGTGAGATCTCCATTCAGGAAGGCACATTTTACATCCATGTGATGTACCTCCCATTGCTTTGAGGCTGCAATGGCTAGGGCTATCCTGATGGAATCCATCTTTGCCACTGGGGAAAAGGTCTCATTGTAATCTGTCCCATGAACCTGTGAGTAGCCCTTGGCTACCAATCTAGCCTTGTACTTTAGTGGTGAACCATCAGCAGCAAATTTGGTCTTGTAGACCCACTTACACTAAACTAACTTCCTCCCTGGGGGAAGATCCACTAACTCCCATGTGTTGCTCTTCTGGAGTGAGATGAACTCTTCCTTCATGGTTGCTTGCCATATTGGATCTCCTGATGCTTCTTCATATGTTTGAGGATCATATTCCACCATCAAATAGCATTTTTCAGCAAACATAGGATCCTTCATGCACAGACCACTCTCAAATTGAGATCTAGTCCTCCTTGGGTCATTGGGATCCCCAACTAGCTCTCCTGCTGCATGTAGTGTCTTGGATGCCCATTTTGGCCTTGTAGGGATGTTATGGTATGCAATAAACTCATCTCCATCAGACAAATCAGAATCAGCATGTTCAACAAAGTCTTCACTTACTTTCAGAGGTTCAGGTGGTGAAGAGGCTTCTCCAACTTCCACTGCTGCAACGGGTTCTTCTTGAAACTGAACACACCTTTCAATGAAGGCTTTGTTTGTGCTCAAATTTATCAGTTTGTACCCTTTTGAATCTTCAGAGTATCCAACAAATAGACACTCTTGGCTTTGGGGCTGCAAATCCTTTCTCTTTTTTGTTGGAATTCTAGCCCAAGCCCTTGAGCAAAAAATCCTAAAATGGGTCACATCTGGCTTGTGCCCACTCCATGCTTCGAAAGGAGTCATACCATAAAGATGTTTATGAGGCACCCTATTCTAGATATAGGCTGCACATTTGATAGCTTCGGCCCAGTACTTTGGTGGCAAAGTTTTGGCCTCCATCATGCATGTTGCCATCTCCTTCAGTGATATGTTCTTCCTCTCAGCAACACCATTTTGCTGTGGTGTGTAAGGGATAGAATGCTGCATCTGAATACCTGCATCTGCACAATAATTAATAAACTCAGACTTGACATACTCACCACCATTGTCAGATCTGAGGACCTTGAGTTTCCTCCCAGACTGGTTTTCAACCAAAGCCTTAAAGACTTTGAAGAGGCCAAAAAATTCAGACTTGTGTTTCAGGAAGTAAACCCAACAATACCTGGAAAAGTCATCAATGAAATTCAATGCATATTTGGCCTGACTCATGTACATATGAGGGAATGGTCCAGCAACATCACTGTGGATCAGCTCGAGGGGTGCATAGGTTCTCTCATGACTAGCTCTCTCAAATTTGTGCTCTGGGTGTTTTCCTAGGATACAACCTTGGTAGACTCCTTTGGAAAATTTTATCTTGGGCAACCCTATGACCATCTCTTTTTCACTAAGATCAGCAAGATACTTGTAATTTAGGTGGCCAAATATTTCATGCCAAAGCTTGCTTGATTCATTAGCATGAATCAGAAGAGCAGAGGGGTTTGAGTAGGGTAGGAAGTGTGAGAACATGTATACCTTCTGAGCATGATTCACAACTCCTTTTGCAATGACTTTACCACTTGAGATCTCTATGATCTCAACTTCATCAGGGGATAATATGACCTTCTTTGGAGACCCAATGTGAGTCATTTGGTACACCGACAAGAGGTTGGAGGCAAGACCAGGAACATACAACACATTGCTGAACTGACCATGATCAAGATCAATCCTCCCTTTGCCCAAAATTTCAGTGAGAGAGTCATCTCCCAGTACTATAGGTGGTCCCTTTGACATGTCAAGTGAGGAGAATGCCTCCTTGGTCGAAACCATGTGTCTTGAAGCTCCAGAATCAATGATAAAACTGGGTGAGCTTGATGTGCCAACAACCAATGCATGAACTCTCTCTCTGTCATCTAAACTTGATCCTCCTTCTCTCTTCTTTGAGCTGTCTGGAAGGGAGATGCCATTCTTCTCCAGGAGTTGGGTCAGCATGTCTATTTTCTTCTTCATACAAGATCTTTCAGTGTGATTGCCCTTATTGCAGTATGCGCACTTGCTCATTTCTCCTTTGTTTTTCTTCTTCTGGTTATTCTTCTTGGAACCTTGTGGCTCCTCTAAAGACTGTTTCTTGTCTCTCTTTTGCTCAGGTGTATTTTTAGCTTTCTTTTTGCTTTTTGAATCCATCCTCCTCGAATCTCCAGCAATCAGAGCTTGATCTTTGGATGGTTTGATGGTGCCCATCATCACCAGCTTGTCTTGTTCTTATGTGAGAGATTCCATGAAATCTGCAAGGCTAGGAATCTTCCAGGTTCGAGCTATCAGTTTTGTGGCATAGAAGGTAAAAAAAAACACTGAATAGTCAGGGCCAAGCTTTGAGAGAATGGCCAAGACCAGCTGATCATCCTTCTTTTTGATCCCACACTGTTTCAGCTGCAAAACAAGTGCTTTGAACTTGGAGAAATAGAGTTGCAGAGATTCAAAGCTATTGGGACTCAGGGAAATCAGCTCATTTTTTATTTGATGTCCCCTCATCTCATCTGTCTTTCCAAAAATATCAGTAAGCTTCTCCCATACTTCATTCGGTGATGTCAATCCATCAAGATGGAAAAGGAGGTCTCTGGAAATACTCAGACACAGGAGACCATAGGCCTCATCCCTCCTGTTGTGCCATTTTATCTTCTCTGTAGCTGCATTGGGCTCTGCTTCTGTTGCCATAGTCACCCTGTAGAGGCCTTTATCTCTCAACAATATCTCCATCTCTGGTTTCCATTCAAATAAATTGAAGGGAGTCAAGATGATCTTATGAGATTGATCCATAGCTTAGAAATTGTCCCGGCTGTCAGTAGAAGGCTCCCAGTCACTGATGTTGAACCTGCAAAACAATTTTGAAGGAGAGAAATCAATCTACAATGGCTCTGATACCATGTGGAAATTGAATCCAGTGATAGATTAATTTTACTCACAACAATTATCAATTGAACATGCAAAATCACTCACAAAAGAGACTGAATAATGAGCTGAACATTAAACTATATTGAATAAGTGTACAATAGCCAACCCTATAACATAATAGGTTGCATCATTAAATAATTACATAAGGGATTTGAATTCATGAGGAGCAATTCGAATCTAGAATAAAGGAGGCTTACTAAAAATAAGTAAATCCCCCATAGGTGCAAAAAGCTGATCCCAAATCAGTCATGGAGCTCATGAATTGGAAAAAGTGCTTAGGCAAGCTAAAGAGTGATGGAATGAAAACTCATACATGCTTTTACAAGGAGAAAAGAGTGGAGGATGTGTAGGACAAAAAACTAGTCAACCTCACCTAGTCAAGCTTTTCCATTTGCCTTAAAACATTGAAAAAGAAGGGAATAAAGCAGAAAAAGCAGAAGGGCGCTTAGGAGGCCAGGAATAAAGCAGATTTGATTCCTTGAGGTTTCCCAAGTGCTACATGAGTCAAATAAGGAAAGTTTGACCACTATGGATAGGTAAATGACAACTTGCACAAGGTGGGACACATGAACTAGGCAAATAAGACAAAAATAATTAAATTAATGTCTAAGGTAGCTAACTATGGGTTGATTAATCTAACACCCCCCCTTAATCATAACTTATGAGTAATATATTAAAAAATTATAGGGCCTAGCAACAAGGCTTAGTCACCCTTTACATACTGCATGTCCATACAACCAAGGAAAGAGGCAAAAACCACATGGGAAAATCCTCCCTTAAACATGGACTGTAAAACAAAATTTGGAAATATTGTCTTCACTCATGCTTCACAGCATGATCAGCAATCCCCAACAGTGATTTGAGATTGCTGAAGGTCTTCTCACAAAATTCTTTGGTGAAGATATCAGCTACTTGTTCTGAAGATGAACAGAAGAGTAGGTGAATGGTGCCATCATGCACAAGCTCTCTGATGTAGTGCATATGGATCTCAATGTGTTTGGTTCTCTGCTTCTGAACTGGATCTTTGTAGATTTGAATGGTACTCTGGTTATCACAGTAGATGGTAGTTGAGTACTCTGATTCGAAACCATACTCTCCAAGTAAACCCTGCAACCATAAACATTGAGTTGCTGCATTAACAACTCCCCTGTACTCTACTTCTGTAGATGAGAGTGCAATGGCACTCTGTTTCTTACTTGACCAGCTGATTGGCCCTTCTGTAAGCATGAACACATATCCAGATGTGGACTTTCTGTCTGTGCTATCACCTGCCCAATCATTGTCAGTAAATCCAATCAAATCAAGATCAGATTTTGCTTTATAGAAGATCCCATGTGTCCTTGTTCCCTGAACAAATTTAAGGATCATTTTGGTTGCTTTCCAATGGATCTCATGAGGCTGATCCATGTATCTAGAAGCCACACTTACTGCATAAGAAATATCAGGTCTAGTATGTGTCAGATACAACAAACATCCAATCAATTGCCTATATAGTGTATTGTTTACCATAGGTGAAGAATCAGCTTCTTCCAGCTTCACTCCTGAAAGGAAAGGAGTTTTTCTTGCTTTGCAATCCTTCATTTTGAATTTGTTCAGCAAATCCAAGGCATACTTGGACTGGTGCACCTTGATTCCAACTTTGGTTTGAGCAATCTCAAGCCCCAAAAATTGGATACAGTAGCCAGAGTGAAGAAACTTGGAGTTGTTGTTGAGCAGCTCTAGAGTGAAACCATCATTTTGGACACGTTAATACACCCCGTGGAAATTGAGCCTAGTGATAGATTAATTTTACTCACAACAATTATCAGTTGAACATGCAAAATCACTCTCAAAAGAGACTGAATAATGAGCTGAACACTAAACTGTATTGAATAAGTGTACAATAGCCAACCCTATAACATAATAGGTTTCATCGTTAAATAATTACATAAGGGATTTGAATGCATGAGGAGCAATTCGAATCTAGCATAAAGGAGGCTTACTAAAAATAAGCAAATCCCCCATAGGTGCAAAAAGCTGATCCCAAATCAGTCATGGAGCTCACAAATTGGAAAAAGTGCTTAGGCAATCTAAAGAGTGATGGAATGACAACTCATACATGATTTTACAAGGAGAAAATAGTGTAGGATGTGTAGGACAAAAAACTAGTCAACCTCACCTAGTCAAGCTTTTCCATTTGCCTTAAAACACTGAAAAGGCAGGGAATAAAGTAGAAAAAGCAGAAGGGCACTTAGGAGTCCAAGAATAAAGCAGATTTGATTCCTTGAGGTTTACTAAGCACTACATGAGTCAAATAAGGCAAGTTTGACCACTATGGATAGGTAAATGACAACTTGCACAAGGTGGGACACATGAACTAGGCAAATAAGACAAAAATAATTAAATTAATGTCTAAGGTAGCTAACTATGGGTTGATTATTCTAACACACCCCTCCATGACACTAGAATAGATAGCCATGAGGAAGAACGAGATCAAAGATCCGACAACACAACTCGATTAGTTAGAGGAGGACACCAAAAAAGTAACAGATGCCACTACGTAAGTATGGGGAATTATAGTGCAGGACAAACAACTAGAGCAACTGACTGCACAGTTGCAAGAAGTAGATGGGAAATTGGTGACCCTGAAAATTTTGCTCAAAGCAAAGCCATTTATGATGTAGATCACCAAGGCACTGAAACTAAAGGAGCTGCAACAGCTAGTCACAAGCGCAAGAGAAAGGCTGCATTTATGCAGTGCAAAGTTGGACGAGTTCTAGGAGATTGGAGCGCAAATATCAGTGAAGGAGGTCTCTGCAATCCAAGAAGCACAATAAGGAAAGAAAAACATTTCTATGAAGATGGTTGAGCACCATGATCTAAAGGTGATCTAGGAGATTAATAAAGGGGTCAAGGAGCAGGTCAAAGCGATCACTCAACAGTTTGCATATTTCAAAGCCAAGATCGCTGAGTTTACCATATCCAGTTTAGCGTGGCTCGAGGGTGAGCCAAAATATTGTGCTGGGGGCCTATTGGCAAGAGTTTTGGACACATTAGTTGTGCAACATCATGGATCTTGCGCAAGCTCAAAATACACCACGTAAGAGGAAGACTGACATGCAAGCGGAGAATAGAATATTTTGTATATTTTGTGCCACCTTTTTGTACTTTGGACCATATTTTATGGATATTGGTCATTACTTTGTAGATTCAGTTAAGAATTGGTTAAGAGTTAGTTAGAAGCGGACCTTCAATGTAAAGGCACACGCCTATAAATAGAATTAGAATTGCAAATGTAGAGGAAGGGAGGAGGGATATTAACACTGAGACTGAGACATAGATAGATATGAGCAACTGAGTGAACTTTTTGAATTGTGGATTGTTGCGCACAAGTAATATGACAAGACATGAGTTGATCTAAATTGCTGTTTCTTTTATCTTTTTCTGTCTTACTATTTCTGCAATCCAATGATAAATGATTATGGAATGTGTGATATAGATCTATGATGCGATGTTTTTTGCTTCTAAATGATGTTGTTTTTCTAGATATGTTTGCGCATAAGTATACTATTGTGGTTATGAATGAATGATGCGACTGGTTATGAGAAATGATGAATGGTCCTATTAATGGTTGAGTAAATGTCAGATCTGTTAGATAAGTTGATGAATTTTTGATGCACATAGTCCTCCTCTATTCTGCGGAAACTTGGTTCCGACAGCTCTCCCTTGAACATCTCGAGTGAGACTTTATCCACTTCGCGGGTGTTGTTGGGCAGGGTAAAACTTGTCTGGGCCGGTGCTTAGGGAGGTCACAGTGAGTGAGAATCGACAGAGTGGGAACCCCTGTTGACTGGTTTTGCTGGAAGGGTTGCGCCAACAATGATTCTATAACTACATGAGAATACTTTCCCCACTTAGCTCACACATGCATTCAATGATTTTATTTAATAGTAAAAAAGGAAGTAGTTAGCTCATTTAAGGAACATGGAAACAATTGGATAATTTCTAAGGTTGAAACTTGGAAATAGATGATTTAATATCCTATAGGACCCCCTTTCATTTTCCCCTCTAGTGTAATAATAACTCTTCTAATTCTCTTTACACAACCATATTGGACCAACATTGAATTCCCTATGCAATTGATTTTTATCTGGTTATATTTTTTGTCTATCTTGGGTTGCCTTTAAATTCTACCTAATATTTACTAATGCACATGGTAAATGAACGAATCCTTGAACTCTCATTGATGGCTATTCAGTCACATTCCCTATCATATTACATGATTTGTTGGAACTCCTTTCATATCTCTTCCTTTGTAGATGTTATAAATTGCATTCTTATTTTATGTTGAAATAAATAGATTGTCCTTCAAAATTGAGCTAACAACCAAAATATATGCGTCTATGGAATTTGTTTTATAGATGCTGGCTAAGATGTTTCCTGTTTCTTCTAGCACAACTGTTGATGAAATTCACTGCAGCAGTCGAGGATGAACTTTCATACAACACTTGCTTATCGGTTTTCCGGTAGTAAGGGCTTGTGAGCCATTTTCTATTACAATGGTCGAATATTGATAACACACGGCCATCGATGATGTCACGAAACTCATTTGAATCCAACTTAATCATTTACGTTATTGGATCATGTCCCCTTTAATTTTGGTCTTGTATTTTTATTGTACCTCTTTTTAAGTGGATCAACTCCCAACATTAAGAGAAACTGAATGATACTATATTTTTGTGGTTTCCATGCAAGGAGGAAAACTCCCCTGATTTAGGAATTTTTGTATAAAAGAGGGAAAAACACTAAGACCAACACTCGGCAGGAAATGGTTTGGACATTCTATTCCTATACCCCGAGCTATGGTAACTTTAATGGGATCTCCTTTTTATTGAGAAGCGCATTTCTCCCTTTTATAGATAATTGGGGCACAACTTTTTTCCCCATTATTATTGAAGGCCTACTATTCTAATAAAGGCACTTAAAATAAATAAGCCGATCCGACATGAAATATCGTAAATCAGCCGATCTTGAAGATGCTCTAAATAAACTATCTAAAGAGAATCCTCCTATAGGTAGGAAAGAACTCCCCCTTCTATTAATAATAGTAGGGACAATAACATTCTTATTTTCTAGATATCTACTTCTAAAAGGGGTGCCCACCAAACACTTACCTCTTAAATCTTAGTAGGGTACCACTTCGTGCCTCTTGTCGGGCCGGCTGGGATTAACCCCCAGATAGTTTTGAGTAATTTAGACAGCATTGCTAGGAACTTTATTAGACACTTGCCTTTACTTATAACATGCGACTGATGCTTCGAATATTGATTATTATTTTTGGAAAGAATCGAATCCAATTTAGTTTGATATTTGAGTTTTGAACTTCTGTGTTGATTAAGAGGTCATTAGTATTGTAGAGTGAGTCCCTGTTCTCCAGTGCAGGGGATCTCAACCATTTGTTATTTGTTTTATATATTATCTAATTTCATTGTGATTTCATGTATTGGAATCATTATTTTGTTATCACATCGTGTATGATCATTGTAGATCCATTTATTAATATTTCCATTCAAAGTTGCTTTAGCTCCATTCCTCAACATTGTTGTTTGTGTTTCTTGTATCCGCATTTATCATAATCATTAAATATGTGTATTTCCTATAGATCATATGCATGCATTATATTATCTATTATTTTATTCTACAATTTTTCATCCTTGATAAGTTGATTAGGCTACAAGCTGTGATTTCTATTATTGTTAAAGTGTGACCTATTACTTCTAGTCTTCATGCCTTGCGTTGTAGCAATACAACTAGATGATAAGAAGAAATAGGACTAAGATTTATTTCAGGTGCTTAGGAGTTTGATTTACATTACTATTATGTGTGACATATTGATTCCATTCTATATGCCTTACAATGCAACAGTACAAATAGATGATAAGAAGGAGTAGAATTAAATTTAAATCAAAATAAATAGAATATTGTTTTTCATTGTTTTTCGCATTACTTATATGAGAAATTATACTAGATTGATATAGTTGAATAAGCTCAGAGTAGTAACTACTGTATGATTATATATTTAGTCAACTACAAATTATATGATACACCACCATCAAGATAAAATTCCCAAAATAGAAAAAATCCTACTTAATATTAATAAGATCTAGAATGGATATACATTGCAGAATGCTTCACAAGATCACAATCCTTGGGGTTGATAATGAACGTATCGATCCTAGTAAATCTTGGTTCTCAATACCAAACATTGTCAGAGCTCGCTAACATTTCGAACCTCTTTTTCCATTTCCTTAGGAATTTTTGTCCCAATCACAATTATGTTCATTGGATTATCCCAAATCATTGGTGTCCTACACCTTATACCATACAAAGATTCAAATAAAATCATTCCGAACAATGCTTGTTTTCCATTGTTCGATGAAAACTATACCAAGTGTAGATAATATTTCCACTTGGATGATTTTTCCATCACATACATGTGAAGAATGTCTTCAATCACATGATTTACTCTTTCTGTTTGTCCACCTATTTGTGGATGGTAGGAAGTAGTAAAATTTAGTTGTGTACCCAAATATGCAAAAAGAATTTTTTGAAAGTTAGAGGTAAATTTTGTATCATAGTCGGATATAATTGATTTGGGTAACCCGTGAATTTTAAATATTTCTTTGATGAATATTCTTGTTATCTCATAAACCTTATAATTAGATTTAACTAGAATAAAATGTGTTTACTTAGACAATTTTCCACCATAACCATGATGGAATTGTGCTTTCTTAGAGTAGTTGGAAATATGGTAATCAAATCCATAGTTACCACATCCCATTTCCATTCTAGAATCTGTAATGACTGCAATACACTTGTTGGGTGTTGATGTCAACCTTCATTTGCTAGCATTTCATACATTTATAAATGTACTAAACAATATTTTTCTTCATTGCTGACCAAAAATATTGCTTCCTCGTTGTAGCAATTGTTTTCTCATATCTTGAGGGACTGGGGTATGGAATTTTATGGATTTCATTCGTGATAATTCTCGTCAAATATACATAGGGATAGACAAAAAAATATGTAGATAAGAATGGAATGAATAGGGAATTCAAATTTGGGGATCATGCTTACCAAGAGTTAATCCAAGGAAGAGTTCCTTGATTCTTGGAAGTTGTGCCAAGCTATCGCCAAGATATTGTGGGCCATTTGAAGTTCCTAAGAGGATAGGTCTAGTTGCATACAAAATTGCATTACCTGCTAACACTAGAGTGCATAATGTTTTTGACGTTTATGTTTGATTTAGCAAATCCTAGGATCCTTAGGCTGGAATGAATTCATTGTGAAAGAAGGTTGAAGGAGAAAGAAACAATTCAGTGTACACTGATCAAACATTCATGGTGAAATTGAAAAACCAAGATAAAAAATTTGTCAGCATAACATTACATCAATTATTAGTCACCTCTGTGTAATACAATGATGATACAATAGAGAGAATTCGAATCCACTAGGTATGATTTGAATTTAGTGACTTGGACTGAATTCAGTGCCAACTCAATGTGGGAAAATCACCACTGAGAGCTCACTAATGCAACTAAGGACAACTAAATCAATTATTAGTCAATTAAATAAACAAGGTAGGTAGGAAAAGGCACATACCTCCTAAAATTAGGCAAATGTGGTGCTAGACAAAATGGATATGAACTAACTGACGTCCATCGGAGAGTAACTCAACATAGACTGGGGTGAACTGATGATGGGACTCCCATGAATCAATGTGGGATCCTAAATTATAGGGATTGGCATATGGAGCTCCTAAAATCATGCAAAATAGAAAATCAAGTGGTAGGTAGGCCCCATATGAGTTCCCCATGACACTAATGAAGTAGAAACATACTTCTAATCTAGGAAATGACATTTGGACTATGGTGGTCAAGAGAGGATTATTAGTTAATCCTAACACCCCCCCTTAATTCAAACCTTGAAAACCCATGCCCTGGAAACTAATACCAAAGGTGACCCATACAATATGCAAAAAGTAACTGCTCAATAAACCGAAGAAATGGGGAAAACCTCATGCCCCCCCCCCTCAAAATGAGCAGGAAAATCACGAAGCCTTAACCGAATCAAACCTTTACACCAAGAGGATATTTGAGATAAAAAAATATACTTTCAGTTAAATATTTGGTGAATATGTCTGCAATATACTCCTTTGTAGGGAAGTAGTGTAGAATGATAACCTTACTATGCACTAGTTCCTGGATGTAGTGCATGTGTACTTCATTGTGCTTGGTATGCTGCTTATGTACTGGATCACTGGATATCTTGATTGCACTTTGATTATCACATAAGAGATCTATTAAAGGAGAAGTTTGAATACCAAACTTTGTCAGAATCCCATGTAGCCAAACTTCCTGAATAACTGCATTGACAACCCCCCGATACTCTGCTTCAGCTGAAGAGAGAGAAATAGTTGCTTACTTCTTGCTTGAACAACATATTGGTCTAGATACTAACATGAACACAAGTATAGAATTATATTCCCTGTCAGTACTATCCCCAGCCCAGTCTGAATAAATAAAACCAATCAGATCTAGTTGAGCACCAACATAATAGTGGATCCGAAACTCTCTCATACCTTGCACATAATGCAAGATGCACTTTGTTGCTTTCCAATGAAGCTCATGTGGCTCCTTAATGAATCGGGAAACAAAAATCACACCATGAGATAATTATGGCCTCAAATGGGTGAGGTACAATATGCTACCAATTAGATGTCTGTATAGTGTACTATCAACCAGTGGTGTGGAACCACCTTCTTCCAACATGATGCTATATAAGAGGGGAAGGGTGATGCTTTACAATCATTAATGTTAATATTTTGAGCAAATATCCGATGTATTTGAAATGTGTAATCATGATCCTTGAATCTTTTTGATTCACCTTAAGGACAACAAACTTCTTTAGCAGTCATATATCAATCATGGAGAATGAATTGCTCAAAGAAGACTTGATATCCATCAATATAGTAGCCGAGCCACTAGTAATGAGAAAGTCATAAAAACATAGAACAATCAATAGTAAGAAACCTCCTTTTGCTACATGTAGACATTGCAGTCAGACTTGCACCTCTCGAATTTATGTGACAGTAGGAAGGAATCCATCTTGGCATACCGCACCCTTAAGGATTGCTTGATCCCATAGAGAGATTTCGTCAGTTTGCAAACCAAGGAGGGATATTCAGTGTACCCCTTAGGATGTATCATGTATAGCTCTTCTTCCAGGTCAGCATGTTGGGATATTATTAAACCCACTCATAACTTAGGATAAATATATAATCATTATTTGATTAAATTCCTACCCACTAGCTAATTAGTTGGCATCCACTTGCACCTTAAAGTTAACACATGCCATCTATACCCAAATAATTCTTTATTTCTGATTTTGGGTTGATCTTGACCACTTTGTGGACTCCCAGAATTAGTAACTATGGTTTCCTATAGATTCTGTCTTATTCTGCTTCTATCCAACTTTTATGTGGATAAGGTAAATCTAGTTAACTAGTAAATTGGTATCTTTTGTTGCCAACCCATCCTCCATGTATTTTTCTCCATATTCCATGATTAACATGGTTTTCCCATCACTCTTTACAACTCACTCATTCTTTTTATAATTTGTGAGTTCCTTGACTGTTTTGGGAAGTGCTTTAGCCACCTATGGAGGTTTATCATATTTGGTAAGTCTGATCTATGAGATAGCAATGAGTTGTCTTCCATCAAATCAAATATCCTTTATAAGGATGTGTTACCATTGTAATAATATCAATTATCACTTATTGATAATTTATTAATGTGTGTTCATTAATTCCTCTTCTTCTCTCCTTATGTTAATTCTTTGCAATTCCCAGTGAGTTTTATTGTGTGCTTAGATTCTTAGCTTGCTTATGGAATTCATGTTGCCATCAAGGATTTAGAATTCTGATGTGGTATCAGAGCCCAGGATGTCAAATTTATGACACGGTGTTAGAGATTTGGGAGCTCATCAATTAATTCTCCTTTCATATTTGCAGGTGCAACAACTTCAATATGGATTCGAAAGTTCCTCTACTATCTCCTTTCAAATATGCTGATTGGAAGCGAAAGATGAGAACATACTTGAAGAGGAAATGTCTCTTTGATGTCTCCATTGGTGATTTGAGCAAAACTGAGTCTTATGAAGATAATATTGTTTGGTTGAATAATTGTGATAGAGCTTATGGAATCATGTGCTTAGCAATGTCTCCAAATATACATCATCTCATAGATTCTGCTGAATATCCATTTGAGCTTTGGAAAAATTTGGAAAAAGATTTTGGTGTGCAGGAAGTAGAAGATGAATAATGGAGCGAACCCAACATCTACTCATGTGCTCTCTATCAAGAATTATTGGCCTCTACATTCTCTGATGAAGTTTTTTATGATGAAGA
This sequence comes from Pseudotsuga menziesii, assembly GCA_001517045.1. Taxonomy (NCBI): domain Eukaryota; kingdom Viridiplantae; phylum Streptophyta; class Pinopsida; order Pinales; family Pinaceae; genus Pseudotsuga; species Pseudotsuga menziesii. The sequence continues at coordinate 499,133 of LPNX010053196.1, forward strand.
AGTTTCTCATACAGTTCATGTTGCTGCTACCCTCTTTGATTCGAATACTTCCTCCAATGAAGAAGAAAATATTGAAGAACAATGTTTTTCTGTATCTCTTGAAGATACTAATGATGAAAAAAAAGTGAAAGATGGAGCCGCTATTGTGATTGATGATGATTCACTCTCACATTCATTGTTCTCTATGTCTTCTATCTTATATTCCGAGATCTATGTACCATATCCTTCACACTTTGTGCATAACTCTCTCATTGATGGTGCACAACCCAGTGAATTTCAAGATGTTTTCTTAGCCATATAAAGTCCTATTAGTGTATTTACACTTACCATACTTGATCTCATGTGCTTTTTCATCTCCTCCTTTGTTCTTGGAGTCAATCATCAGATCCTCTTTGAAGATTTTGAACATCTCCTTCCTTCTTCCTTTTATACTTCTACCATAGAGGATTCTTTACTAGTGTATTCCCATGAGTCTACTGATATGCTTAGATGCATTCTTTTGGATTATTTGGAATCTATATCAACCCATGGAGCCCATGCATTCACACTCCTTGATATTATGACCTCTCCTAGTTCCTACATGATCACTTGCACCCATCCTCTCCGTGTAAATGAAAATGGAGACATTATACATTCACTTGGATAGTTATTTCACCTAGATGGAGCTGATTTAATCTCTATTGGTTATAATTTCAAGTCATTACATCATCTTGGAGCTGATTACAACTCTCAAGAAATTTCAGTCTTTATTACACATCATTGGATCTCAGTTGTTCTACATGGTCTCAGTTTCTATCCTGTAGTTGTTTTTGATCCAGGTGAGAATATTTCTCTTCTTCCCAAGAAGAAGATTCCTCCAGACATCAACATTTAGTTTGGAGTAGCATCAACAACATTTTTGGTTTTCCTCTCATGTCCTTTCTTGAGGGAGGATTTTCCCCATGTGGTTTTGATTCTTTCCTCAACTTTTTGTACATAATAATTGTTAAAGGGTGACCATAGCCTTGTTGATGGGCTCTATATACACCTATTTTTTTGATAGACCATCATAAATTCATACTTAAAGGGGGGTGTTGGGATATTATTAAACCCACTCACAACTTAGGATAAAATATTTAATCATTATTTGATTAAATTCCTACCCACTAGCTAATTAGTTGGCATCCACTTGCACCTTAAAGTCAACACATGCCATATATACCCTATGAATGCTTTATTTCTAATACTGGGTTGATCTTGACCACTTTATGGACTCCTAGAATTAGTAACTGCGGTTTCCTGTAGATTCTGCCTTATTCTTCTTTTATCCATCTTTTATGTGGATACAGTAAAGCTAGTTAACTAGGGAACTGGTATCTTTTGTTGCCAACCCATCCTTCGTGAATTTCTCTCCATATTCCAGGATTAGCATGCTTTTTCTAATTCGTGAGGTCCTTGAATGATTTGGGAAGTGCCTTAGACACCTATGGGGGTTTATCATATTTGTTAAGTATGATTTGTGAGCTAGCAATGAGTTGTCTTCCACAAAATCAAATATCCTTTATAAGGATGTATTACCATTGTAATAATATTAATTATCATTTATTGATCATTCATTAATGTGTGTTCATTAATTCCTCTTCTTCTCTCCTTATGTTAATTCTCTGCAATTCCCAGTGAGGTTAATTGTGTGCTTAGATTCTTAGCTTGTTTATAGAATTCATGTTTCCATAAAGGATTTAGAATTTTGACACACAATGTTGGAAGTCACTCTTCACATCCATGTGATGTATCTCCCACTTCTTCAAAGCTGCAATGGCCAAATATATCCTTATGGAATCCATTCTTGCAACATGAGTGAATGTCTCATTGTAGTCCAACCCATGAACTTGTGAGTACCCCTTTGCAACTAGCCAAGTCTTGTACTTGGCAGTGGCTCCATCAATTGCTAGCTTGGTCTTGTTGATCCATTTTCACTAGAATATATTTCTCCTAGGAGGTAAGGAGACAATATTCCATGTCTGGTTGTCTTGTAGCAAATCAAACTCATCGTCCATGGCTGCATGCCATTTTGGATCATGGAAATCCTCCTTGTAGGAATGTGGATTTGAACTAATCATCATGAAGCACCTCTTTGGGAGTAGTGGATCTGTATGGTAGAGTGCAAGGGTTTCATCTTGATATTGAGAACTTGTTCTTCTTATGTCATCTGGATCCCCAACACTATTCCCAACAGCTTCAATGATATTTTGGGCCCATTTAGGCCTTGGGTTGGGAGCAGGTGCTAGATTTGGATTTGGATCTGGCTGAGCTTCATTCTCAATATCAAGATATTGATCATCTTGATACTCATCTTTAGAATCTGAATATTAAAATTTAGTTAAGACATCATCATATGCAAATGGAATTGATTGAGTAATTATACCTTCTTTTTCAGCTGGCTGTGGATCATGCAACTGATCTTCATCAAATTGAACATTGTGCTCTATGAAGTACCTTCTGGTTTGCAATATCCATTAGTTTGTAATCCTTTGCATCATATTCATATCCCATAAGTATGCATTCACTACATTGATATTGGAAGGATTTCCGTTTATCTGTTGAAATTCTGACCCATGCTTTGGAGCCAAAAACCCTCATGTGAGACATTGGGATTATGACTCATCAATGATTTGAATGGAGTGACCCAAATAATTGACTTGTGAGGCACTCTGTTATGGATGTACGAAGCACAATTTACTGCTCTAGCCCACAAATATGGTGGAAGATTTCTTGCTTCAAGAAGACATGTAGCCATCTCTTTCAAATATATTCTCTTCCTCTCAGCTACACCATTTTGATGTGGCATGTATGGGACCGAGTCTTGCATTTGAATACATGCTGAAACACACAGTTTCTGGAATTCTATTTTGACATACTCTCCTCCATTGTCCAATATGAGTGCTTTGGTATTCTCCCCAATAGTGTTCTCATCTAAAGATTTGAAAATTTTAAAGGTTTCAAACACCTCATACTTCTGCTTCAGAGAGTAGATGCAATAATACCTTGAACATTCATCAATGGAGGTCATAAAGTATTTGGATCCATTTATAGATGATGTATACATTGGTCTGGAGACATCATTGTGAATAAAATTGAGAGTGGAGGCAACTCTTGTTTCCTTCCCAACATCATACCTTCTCTCTGGATGCTTACCTACCAAGAAACCGTTGCATACACCTTCATAGGACTTGATGAGAGGAAATCCCTCAACCATTTCTTCATTGTGCAGATGATGGAGATACTTGAAGTTCAGATTGCCAAATATTTCATGCCACAACCTTCTTGTGTCATTGGCATGGGTCAATATGGCACTAGGATATGAATTAGGAAGAAAATGAGAAAACTCATATGCCTTGAAGGCATGATTAGAAACTCCTTTCTCTATCAAATTCCCAATAGATATTTATGAGATATCCACTATGTTAGGATCAAATGTGACTCGCTTGGGTGAGCCAGTATGAGTCATATGTTATAGAGACAACAAATTTCTACCAGGAAGGGAACATAGAGGACATTCTTGAACATTCCATGCTCAAATTTGATTGAAACTTTCCCGACAACTAGGATTTGTGAGTCATCTCCCATGTGAATTCTTGGTTCGCCCGAGATATTTAGAGAATAGAATGATTATTTGGAGGACACCATGTGGTTGGACGCTCCAGAATCAATGAGAAAATCTTGTGACTGAGAAAATCCTGCCTGCAGAACATGATATCTGTCATGATGTTTAGTCTTGTTTTTAGGATTAGGATTCCTTTCACCTCTAGGAAGGGCAATGTTATATTCAAGGATTCTAGACATTTGGTCTATGGTTTTATTCATACATAAGTTTTCTAAATGATTCCTTATCTTGTGGTATGAGAACTTGGCCTTGTCAAACTTCTTGTGCTTGTACTTCTTGGAACTTGAGGATCCTTCTGAAGGATTCTACTTATCCTTAGGCTTGTAATAAGCGTTCTTCTTCTCCTTTCATTTTTTCTTCCCCTTTGCTTGCACATTCTTAGTATCCTCGGCTAAGAGAGCCTAATTTTCAAAGGCTTCGAGGGATCCCATCTGTATCATCTTATCTTGTTCCTAAATAAGCGATTCTATGAAGGCATCAAGGGATGGAATTCACCAATTAGGATTTTTTAGTCTCCCATAGTGAAAGGTGGATACAAACACTAATAATTCCGGGCCAAGTTTACTCAGAATTAATAGCATCAATTTCTCATCCTTCTTGTCAATCCCACACTGCTTGCACTACATGACAAGGGATTTGAATTTTGAGAAGAATTGTTGGATATTTTCGAATTTGTTGGGATAATTCCCCATAATGTGGCCTCTCATCTCATCCTTCTTACCAAACAATGATTTGAGCTTCTTCCACACTTACCTTGGAGTATTTAATACACCAAGATGTAATAGTAACTTTCTGGAGATATGAATGCACATGCAGCCAAATGCTTGATCCAGCTTGTTTAGATACTTCAATTTTTCAAGAGGCTGCTGGGGTTCGACCTCCTTCCCCATGGTAGCACTATATATACCTTAGTTGTGCAACACTATCTACATATCTTCACTCCAATCAAGATAGTTGAAAGGAGTGAGGATCCTAGGTGTCAAGGGTGCTGAATTCTCCATCTTGTAGCTTCAAGGAGCAACACAATTCTTCAGAATTCCTCAATTTACCTGTAAAACACTTCAACTCAAAGTAAAACCAATTCAATCACTCTCTAATTAGACATGTGCACATTCTATGGATGCATCACACCTGGATAGAATTATTTGGGCAAAATCCATAGGGAGTAAGGAAAATATACCAAGAATTATGTGGAACCCAATTGCTTCTGGTGCATCAATGGAAGTTTTTGAGGATTGAAGTTGGCTTGATTATCTACTCTGATACCATGTTTGATTTATCTAATATTAGGATCCTCAGGTTGTAATGAATATACTATGAAAGAAGGTTGAAGGAGAAAGAATGAATTCAATGTACTTTGATCAAACATTCATGGTGAAATTGAACAACCAAGAGACAAAATTGGTCAGCATAACATTACATCAATTATCATTCACCTATGTGTAATACAATTATTATAAAATAGGGAGAATTCAAATCCACTAGGTATGATTTGAATTCACCAACTTGGATTGACTTTAGTGCTAACTCACTGTGTGAAAATCACCACTAGGAGCTCATGTATGCAACTCAAGAAAACTAAATCAGTTCTTAGTCAGTTAACTGAACAAGGTAGGTATGAAAAGGGGCCTACCTCCTAAAATTAGGCAAATGTGGCACTAGACTAACTGGATATGAACTAACTGATTTCCATCGGAGGGTAACTCAACATAGACTAGGGTGAACCAATGATGGGACTTGTAGCAGGGATTTATCCTTGCTGCAGGGGCAGGAATGGCTCCCTTCCATCTATAGGACGGAAGGGTAGGTTCCTGCGTGTGGAAAATGCAGAATATAAAATGGACAGAAAGGAAAGAAAATGACAGAAAGAAAATAGCCATGAGCCCCTCTGCAAACAAAGTTAGGGCTTCGCTTTGAGAACCTGCAAACAACTACTAAACAGAAATAAACCTGCAAAACAAGATAAGAAGCAAACCTGCAAATAAATATTGGTGAGAAAAAACTAAGCTACCAAACAAAACACATAAGCAAAACTAGGTTATACCTCTCCTTTGGTGAAATGGGCCACCATGCCCTGGCTGGAAGAAGCACCTCCCTATCTCACTCAACAATGGAGGAGCTATGGCTCAATGGGGAAGGTGAGTGGAAGAGAGGGGGATGTGGGTGGCTTGAGAGGAAAAGAGTCTCAAGGCATCCACGGATAGCATAACAATATTCAAGAGAGGAGCTATTTGAGAGTGAGCCCCCACCCTCCTTTTATAGCTTTTTTTGGGGTTTTAGGGTTTTAAGCCCTTGGTCCGGGATTTAGCCCCCTTTTTTGGGATTTTAGCCCCTTTGGCCCTAACTTTAGCTCCTTTTAGGGTTTTAGGTTCCTTTGAGGGGTTTTAGCCCCTTTTTGGAGGCTTTAGCCCCTAGGAGAGTTATTTAGGCTCCTTTTTGGGGTTTTTAAGCCCTTTTATTTATTCTTAATCCTTTTTTAGGGTGTGGGGGTCTAATGGAGTGATACAAGGGTTATGCATGTGTGTCCTTGGGTGGTGTAGGCCATGTAGAGCTGAGTGAGGGATTTTTTGGGTTAACATATTGCCCCCTGATGTGTGAGGGAAGGAGCTCATCGTATGGTTGACGGACATCATAGGATTTGCTGTGGAGAGGTGGTGCTTCCGGGGAAGGGGCATGGCGGATTTTGGTTTTTGTAATAATATGGTTCCTATCAATGGGTGAGATACAAATAATGTGTGACATGTATATGGATGAGATGGGAATCCCCATGCTTGTAACAATGTCAAAAGAATAATTTGATCTATGCTCTATAATACAAGAGCCGATGATATACAACTGATGATACAATAATGGTTGCCTCAATGTGAGGCTGAATACAATGCTGATCTGAAGAAATACTACATTAGACCCATGGCATTCTCATGGAATTCTATATCTTCATGACTGATAGCCTGCTGGATTTGGAACGGTACATAGCTATATGGACTCACTGATGGAGAGTCAGAGTCTCTATGGTACAAGTATGCTGCATCAATCATGAATCTATATAGAAGCGCTGCTGGGGCTTCTGAACATTGTCTCCAACGCAAACTGAAAATAATAAGGGACATAAACCTGTTTAGGTCCCTCGAGTAGACTCATCAATGTGCTAGAGTCAGGTGATATCCAGGGTCTTCAACCAAATACTGCATGGACCAATACCCTGTACGAATCTCAACGATGCGATGATGTAGTTGGAGTCGAGCACGTGAGAAACAACCATCCCGAGAGGCACTAAGGACTCCTCTCAAGTGGTCCAAGGAACTCATTAATGAGGTTAATGAAACCAAGATATAGGGACCTCTGGATCTATCCTCTGGAATATGTGTGTTGTCATTGACAGAGGGAGACCTAGACTTGGTCAAGGCAATTATGTTTCCTTGACCAGAAGCACGAGGGAAATAACCGAAAGGTGTGAGACAATTTGTGGACTGAACCACTGAATGGGGGGGGGAGAGGGAAAGAGTTGAACATGGGGTATGGGGAGTGTAGTAGACTCAAAATTCCTTTGTTCAGAGTATGACAATGTTGAAATATTGTAACTTCAAAGAATATTCTATATGTATCTTTTGTGGTCCCCGATGGTCCTACTGGGAGAACCACTTGTATTACATTGTACCACGATGCTCCTAATCGGAATAACTAATAAGAGTCATGAGGTAGTCCCATCTAATTGTAAAGGTGGGTCATCAACACCCCAGTGTGGTTACTTGAGCCTACATGTGTAACTCGAGCCTACATGATTTAAATCGAGCCTACATGTCAAATGAGTTAACTTAAGTGAACGGATGAATATAAATAGAGGTGTAGTGCTCCTCATTTGTGACACACACTCTCACTTGTATAGCGCATTAGTGGAGAAGAGAAGTAGCTAGAGACTGAGGAGGATCAGGCTTTGATCTCCTTGCTGGTTTATCTTTTATCTTTTTGGGGCATCTATATTGAGGAAGCTTTTCCTGGGTTTTTCTCTTTAGGGTTTTCCCAGGATAAATCTTTGTGTTCCTTTTGTATGGTTGTGCTTGTCTATCTTTCAGTGATCCTGTTTATATTCTTTTGTTATGAAAATGAAATGAAATACTAATGTCTTAGCTAAGCATATGGAAATTTAACATGGAATCAGAGCTAACCTGAGAAGAAGACATTGTGCAGCTATAGAAGCTAGGGATTCTTACTTTTTGGGTCTCTCTCCACAATCCATCAGCAAAAGTATGCTAGGATGACTCTCCATTGAAGGGCGCATCTTTCTGTTGAAGCGGAATTCAATTCCGAGCATTTTCAGTTTTTGATGTGGAAATTAGGGCTTTCTACAGAAGAGGAATTTTTGCGTGAGACCAGCATAGGATTTTTCTCCTCATAAAAAACGAAGTTTAGAGACCTGGATCAATAAATTTGGTTGGGTGAAACTCTGGGAAAGTCAAACCCTAGTTTGACCTCGAGCTAGAAAAACCCTAAATATTAAAACTGCTACGTTTTGGTAAATTCACTATATTCCGAGATTGGAGAAGGATAAAGAGCTGAAAATTGCAGGGACAGAATATAAAATCCTGATAAAAACTGTATCCAAAATTCATCCTCATATTCGCTATATTCCAGGAGATATGTTCTCTCCAAGTTAGGGTTCCAGCCTCTTCCATAATTCATCCCTAAACAGGACACCTGGGGAGAATTGAAATCTATTGGGCTACAGAGGTCCAAATGGAATTCATGGAGATGTTATAGAAAGGGCATGGACTATAATTTAGGTGGTATGAATATAAGACTCAGAAGATGAACCAGTGACACATGGAATTCCGTACAACTTCGCTGTTCTGAACAGTCCTGTAACAGGTCACCTTGGGAAAATGATCATAAATCCCAAACGGTGAAACCAATTCTAATAAAACCTATGGTGTTGGATCAGGGACATGCGACGTTACCTCAGTACAAAATTTTAGAGACAGAGGAGCATAAATTACAGAGATATCATAGAAACAGTAACAGGCATTTCTGTTGAAGAAATTGGAAAATTAGGGCTTCCTGTTCCGGGAGCTTCCCTCCACTATTTTCAGAAATGGAGTACATTGGACAGCTCCATTTGAAGAGATATATCTGTCTAGTCAATCATATCTAAAATATTCCAAGTTTTGAAATTAGGGTTTCTGTGACAAACCCTAGATCAGCTAGCTCCGGAACCAGCACGTACACCTCAAATCGGTAAGATCTAATCCTTTGCTATGTTCATTTGAGGTTCTCATTTCAAAGTGATCTATCACATCAGCTTGATGATAAGATTGGTGAATTTGAAAACTTCCAAGCCTATAAGTATATGATCTCTCTGAAGAAAATGGATTGGACACCTACATGAGCATAGAGGTTCCAGTTTCAGAGGGAGATGAGGCTAGAAGCCTTTCTCAAGAAGAACTTGGTCAAAGCCCAGAAGATCATTGATGATTCAGTCACGAATCAACTTGTACTACAAGTGTATTCCCTAAATACATCGATGATGTTTGATTCCTTGACCAAGCTATTTGAAGGGAAGAACATAGATCGGAATATGACCTTAAGAAACCAGCTGAAGAATGTGAAGATCCAGAATGCAGAGACCATGCAGTCATAAGGATCTCTCAAGTCAAAGAACAACTTCAAGCGGGGAAAGAAGAAGTGAAGAATGCAGAAGTGGTGATGGCCACCTTGAATGGATTCCCAGGATCATGGAATTCATTCATTCAAGAAATTTGTTCCAGAATGAAGTGATTATTTTCAGCAAACTTTGGGAAGAATAAGAAGCTCGTCTCTGAAGATCAAGCTCTCATCTTCCAAAGAAGATCCCTAAATCAATGAGGAATATGAAGATCTCAACTCTTGAAGAACTGCTTATCCACCTCAGCATTTGGATAAGAAATGATGCTATCATGAATGAAGAAGATGATGAAGCTGAAGACTCAAGAAGGAGTATACCCATGAAACAAATAAATATAAGTATTCAATTGTCATTTCATGATATTGTTTTGTTATACATTTGATTATATTCAGTTGATGTATTTTTTGCATTAATGACTGTATACTACTAATATGCATGTTATGGGTAAGTAGCTCATGGTTCTATACAACTCTCCATTGCTACTTATCAAACCTCTTTGCTGACATATTGAATTAGTGCACAATCTCAATAATGTCATGGTGGAGATGGAAGGCATCTAGAAAGTTTATGTGAGATATGGATGAATGTTGTATTGACTAAATAGTTGCATGATGCATAAGAATTTGTCATTATGCATACATTTTATGAAATAGTTCTAACCATGCAACTGATGCATTTGAATTGTAGGAAAGGTCATGAACAACCTCCTACAAGAAAAGAAGGATGAGACTTGTTCCGAAGAACAAGTGATGACAATTCAAGATTCACTCCAATAAACATGAATCTGAAGCTCCCAGGGTCAGAGACACCATGACGGAAGAAAGAGCTTCAGAGAATGGTAGATCCACCTTGAAGGATGAATACCACCATAGGTACAAGAGATAACTCAAGATGAAGAAACGAATGCTATAAAAGAAGCTATGATCAAAGAATAACAGTTGATCATGGGGAATGATGTATACGATATGATGGAACAAGTGTACAAAGCAAGGTTTGTGATTCTCCCCAGAAAGAATAGACTATGACATGACATACTCTATTGACCAGTATATATCAAGCATAGAACCACCTGTACAGAATGAAGAGGGAAGATGATACTCCACTTTAGGGGGAGTGACTACAGAAAATTATATCTGAGTTCGACATGGTACGACATGATGGATAGATTTGTGATGGATCGAGACTTTACCAAGAGTAAAGTGGGTTCCAACCTTCAAGATTGAAAGTAGAAGACTAGGATATGTTGATGACCTGAGAAGACAAACTCATAGAAGATGTTATGATACTAGAATGATGTTTGGGATATAGTACTCAAACCAGAA
>LPNX010053196.1:509986-524522 GCA_001517045.1 Pseudotsuga menziesii
GCAAAGTAATGGCCACACCCATGGACTCCAACCTAACGCTGTTAGCTGATGACTCATTAGAGTTAGTGGATGTGAATCACTACAGATAGATCATTGGGTCATTGATGTACTTAACAAATACTAGACCAGACATTTGTTTTGCTGTGAACAACTTAAGTCAATATCTTGTTCAACCAAGACGGGTTCACCTAGTAGCTGCAAAACATGTGATGAGATATCTGAAAGGGACTATAGACTTTGGTCTATACTATGATAGTAGCCATGAGTATAGATTGTATGGCTACATAGATGCAGATTGGGCTGGAAGTATCTCAGACAGGAAAAGCACATCAGGTATATGCTTTTGGTATGCTATGAGTTCATGGTTTAGTAGGAAACAGTCTAGTGTTTCTTTTAGCACGGTTGAAGCAGAATACATAGCAGATTGCTCTACTAAGTTGTGAAGCCATATGGCTTCAGAAGCTGATATCAGGTCTCTTTGCCCTGAAGATGGACACTACAATGATTCTATATGATAACCATAGTTGTGATGACAAAGAACCCAGTGTTTCGACGTAACACGTAGAAATCCAGTAATTCTACATACAAGATAAGATGCAGATGATGATACTGTAGATGCAGATGATGGTGATTCAGTATTTCTATACTGAATATATAGATGATGATGCTTTCAGTATACACATACTGGAGATACAGATGGTGATAGATCAGTATTCAGATACTGAAGATGTAGATGATGATGGTTTGGATGATGATGTACCGACGAAGCCTCTGCCTCGAGTAGAGTTCGAACACTTTCGAGACAAGCTTGGTGTTGTTCGGAAAGACCTTCCTTGAAAGGGGGAGTAGTGATGTTGCAGTGGGATTGTATCATCCCTGGGCATTTTCCCTAAAGTGATCCGGAGACCTCGGTCCTTGAGAATGAAGAGGGATTGTATAATCCCGGGACATCTGTCCATAATAGATCCGGTGACCTCGGTCATTGAGAACGTGATGGGATTGTATCATCCTGGGACATCTATCCATAATAGATCCGGTGGCTTCGGTCGTCGAGAATGTGGTAGGATTGCATCATCCTTGGACATAGTCCTAAAGTGATAGGGAGTGATTATCCCGTAATTGTATCCGGTGACTTCGATCGTCGAGAATGTGGTAGGATTGCGTCATCCTTGGACATAGTCCTAAAGTGATAGGGAGTGATTATCCCGTAATTGTATCCGGTGACTTCGATCGTCGAGAATGTGGTAGGATTGCATCATCCTTGGAATCAAGTCCTAAAGTGATAGGGAGTGATTATCCTGTAATTGTATCCAGTGACTTCGGTCGTTGAGAATGTGGTAGGATTGCATCATCCTTGGACTCAAGTCCTAAAGTGATAGGGAGTGATTATCCCATAATTGTATCTGGTGACTTCGGTCGTCGAGAATGTGGTAGGATTGCATCATCCTTGGACTCAAGTCCTAAAGTGATAGTGATAGGGAGTGATTATCCCGTAATTGTATCTAGTGACTTCGGTCGTCGAGAATGTGGTAGGATTGCATCATCCTTGGACATAGTCCTAAAGAGATAGGGACTGATTCTCCCGTAATCAATCCGGTAACTTTGGTTGTCAAGAATGTGGTGGGATTGTATCATCCCTAGACTTTAAGTCCAAAAGTGATCCAAAGACTTTTTGTCTTTGAGTTGTGGATTGCAGGTTGTTGCTGATGATGATGATGCCGTACTGATCGAAATATCAGAGTATGATGATGATGACGTACTGATCGAAAGATCAGAGTATGATGATGATGACATACTGATCGAAAGATCAGAGTATGATGATGATGACATACTAATCTAAAAGATCAGAGTATGATGATGACGCACTATGATTATGATGTCTCTGATCGAAAGATCAGAGTATGATGATGATGTTTCCGATCGAAAGATCAGAGTATGTTGATGATGTTTCTGATTGAAAGATCAGAGTATGATGATGATATGTTGATGATGTTTATGATCGAAAGATCAGAGTATGATGATGATGTTTCTGATCGAAAGATCAGAATGTGATGATGATTATGATCGACAGATCAAAATATGATGATGATGATGTTGCTGCTGATCGAGAGGTCAAAGTACTGAAGATGTTGCTGTTGATCGAAAGGTCAAGGTGCTGAAGATGTTGTTGCTGATCGAAAAGTCAAAGTGCTGAAAATGTTGCTGATCGAAAGGTCAAAATGCTGAAGATGTTGTTGCTAATCAAAAATTCAAAGTGCTGAAGATGTTGCTGATCGAAAGGTCAAAATGTTGAAGATGTTGTTGCTGATCGAACAGTCAAAGTGCTGAAGATGTTGCTGATCGAAAGGTCCAAGTGCTGAAGATGTCGTTGCTAATTGAAAGATCAAAATGCTGAATATGTTGCTGATCAAAGACTGAAGATGTTGCTGATGATGAAGACTGAGGATTGAAGATGAAGACTACATGATGTTGAAAAGATTCCAATGATTTATAGATGTGTTACCCTGCTGATGTTGATGATGTCCCCTATCTCTACTTTTGTTGTTGATGATGTTGTTGTAGAATACCCTTCTTGTTAAGGGGGAGTGTTGAAATATTGTAACTTCGAAGAATATTCTATATGTATCTTTTGTGGTCCCCGATGGCCCTACTGGGAGAACCACTTGTATTAAATTGTACCCCGATGCTCCTAATCATAAGAACTAATAAGAGTCATGAGGTAGTCCCCTCTAATTGTAAAGGTGGGTCATCAGCACCCCAGTGTGGTTACTTGAGCCTACATGTGTAACTCGAGCCTACATGATTTAACTCGAGCCTACATGTCAAATGAGTTAACTTAAGTGAACGGATTAATATAAATAGAGGTGTAGTGCTCCTCATTTGTGACACACACTCTCACTTGTATAGCGCATTAGTGGAGAAGAGAAGTAGCTGGAGAAGGAGGAGGATCAGGCTTTGATCTCCTTGCTGGTTTATCTTTTATCTTTTTGGGGCATCTATATTGAGGAAGCTTTTGCTGGGTTTTTCCCTTTAGGGTTTTCCCAGGATAAATCTTTGTGTTCCTTTTGTATGGTTGTGCTTGTCTATCTTTCAGTGATCCTGTTTATATGCTTTTGTTATGAAAATGAAATGAAATACTAATGTCTTAGCTAAGCATATGGAAATTTAACAGACAACAGGGTAGACCAGGCAACAAATGAAACTGACTCATGGCAATGGGATCATAGCTGTAATACCGGGGATGTCACTGCATATGGGAAATACTTGGAGGAGGTGGATACTTTTGATATTGATGGGATCTAAGGAAGACACGTTGTAGAGTACTCTGAACAAAGGCGACCCAAAGTGGGAATACTGCCAAACTGTTTTCTGTGGGGTGGTGTATAGGGAAAACGTTGTGGTACGATCTCGTGGATTTTTGGCAAGCCCGAGAAAGTGACATCTAGATGGTGCTTTCAATTTTAGAGAGTCTGAAAGCACGAAGAAGGCTCCAGTGGGGGCTCTTTTTCGTTGGTAGTCTCCTGTTCCCGAAAAAGGATAAAAATATACATAGGAGAGCTCGCCCATCCTGTAGGGGATGAGATATTTCTTTACCATTGGTAGTCCAATCAGGCCGAAAAAGGTTAAACCTATACTGACTGGACGATCATTCAGATACTTTTACAAGCATGAACAAAACCATGTTTGATCGGCAATATTTTCTTAATGAGAAGGCCGGAAAAGAGCTTAACGACAACCTATAGTGAGATTTTTCGTAAGGTGTGGCCCCTCTGCCTGAGAAAGCATAAAAGTATGCAGAGGGGAACAGTCTTGGCTTAAGTGTGCCAAGGAGGTCCTTTTCAATTGATGGTCTACATAGTCCGCAAAAGGAGATAAATGAGACGATGTAGATGCCCTTTCCTATACTTTAATGAGCGGGGAAGGAAGAAGCTACGCTCGACAATCTTTTCATCGTTTTTAGGAGTCAGAAAAGGGCTTAAACAAAACTCCAGCATGGTCAACCAAATGCGATGGCACAGGCGGTGACCCATGTCAGGATGGTGGACAGTGGTCCAAAGGTCATCCACATAGTATGGATGGAGCAGAAGGCTCTCAAACATACCAATACATACAGGGGATAGATCACAGCAGAGGCTCGCGAGTCGGTGCGATAGAAGCATGCAAACCGAGGTTTCTCTCAGACAGAGGTCAGGAGAGCATGTGTGAGTTGTGGTGGACGGACTTGACTACATGTGATGTGAGTGCAAGTCCGGGGGCACTTATATGCCAAATACATGTAAGAAAAGTAAATCGTTTTGTGGACAATGGTCCAGAGATCTGCATAAGGTGCGGTGGATGGAGAAGACAATTATGTGTTAAAGTACAAAACAAAACTTAAAAAATGGCATTCCTTAACGGGCGGTGGCCCAAAAAATCACATGAGTTGCGGTCGGGAAGTGTGATACAAGTACAGGTCCGTAGACACTTGCATCACCATGCTGTGGCTCGTAAATCGAGGTGACTTGTGGGAAATGGTCCCGAAATTGATTTATTAAACATGAGACGATGGTCTCATAAGGAAATGGAAATTTGAGCTCGGAGGTGTGAGAGGTGTCTCGAACCGGTTCCGGGTGACTTTGTATTAGCAGCTAATGGTGCTGCCTCTAAGTTGTGCTAAAAAATGTTGAAAAACAAGAAAAAAAATGAAACGACTCATTGGTGATGCTAAGCATAAAATCTCTTGAGGTACAGCCCGTTGTGGGGGTTCTCCAAGAGTTGTCCATCAGAGTCAATGAGGGTGTATGCCCCTTTTCTGAGGCAACAGTGGATGACGTATGGGCCATACCACATTGACTCGAACTTGCCTTTGCCCAACTTATCGTTGGGTTGGTTATAGACTAGAACCATATCGCCTTCGCTGAAGGTGCGAGGGTGGGCATGGGGGTCATAGTGGACTTTTGACCACGTTTTTGCTACTTCAATGGCTTGGAGGGAAGCTCGATGATCTTCTATGGTTTTCTCAAGTTGGAGGAGTCATTCTTCTAAAGGCGAAGTATCAGGGATAAGTTCTACTGTAAGGCGGAGGGGCGGGATTTGGCACTCTATAGGGAGTACTGATTCAACTCCATGTACTAGGCGGAAAGGGGTGAAACCGGTTATGGTTTTTGTGGATGTGCGATAAGCCCATAGGGTGGAGAATAGCATGTGATGCCAGTTGGTTTTATGGTTTCCTACCATCCTTTGGAGCATTTTTTTGATGATTTTGTTGACTGCTTCAACTTGGCCGTTTTCCTAGGGGCAGTAGGAAGATGAGTACTGGTGTTTGAATTTCAACATGGTTGATAATTCAGCCCATGCGGTGCCTTGAAAGTGTGCCCCATGGTCTGAGACCAATTTTTTAGGGACACCAAATTGTGAAATGACATGGTTAAAGAAGAAGCACGTGACAGTTTCAGATTTGCAATCAAATTTGGGCATGGCCTTGGCCCACTTAGTGAAGTAATCGACTGCCATAATGATGTATTTATGACCATTAGCCGAGATGGGGTTGATTATCATGAAGTCGATTGCCCATTTGCAAAAGGGCCCGACTGTGACTACGGGGTGTAACGGTGTGGGGGGGGTTCTTGCCTTTGGGGAAAAAAGTTGACAGCTGCGGCAATGTCTGACTGCCTCTATGCAATCAGCGAAGATGGAGGGCCAAAAATAGTCGGTGCATAGAATCTTCTGGGCGGTTTCCAGGCCTGAAAGGTGGCCACCGCAGGCTCCACTGTGATAGTCGTTGAGGATGGCCTCGGCCTCGTCACGGGTGAGGCAATGACGTAGGATGGTATCAATGCCTTTACGATACAGAACATCCCCAATCAGCAAGTGGTGAATGGCTTGATGTCGGATGTGTCACTTATCCTCACGGTTTAAGGGCGCTGCGAACTTCTGTGTTCGTAGATAGAGAAGGATGTCCCCATACCATGGGTCTTCCATGGTTATGAAAAATAGGAAATCATCAGGGAGATCATCCTTTGAGGGTGATGATGTGGTTAATGGGGGAAGATCGGCCATGAGCATGGCGAGCATGAGTGCCTTTGTGCTTTTTGGGGACACAAATTCTAGGTCGAACTCTTCAAGGACGACTACCCACTTAGCTGCTCGACCTTGTAGAAGGCGACAGCTTAAGAGGTACTATATTGGGTTTGAATCAGCCACTACATAAGTATGGTTTGCAATGATGTAGTGGCGCAACTTCTGAGCCAAGAAGACGACGACAAGGGCCAATTTATCCTTGGGTGAATATCATAGTGGGGGTATTGTTAGTTTATGACTAATGTAGTAAATCACATGCTCATGGTGAGCATTGTCTTCTTGGACCAAGACTCCAACAAAGGCATTGTTCGAGGCCGACACATAGAGAATGAAGTCTTGGGTGAAGTCTGGTGCTGAGAGTAATGGTGCAGAAGCAAAGGCTTGTTTGAGTGCATCAAACAATTCTTGTGCTTACTGATCCCACATGAAGGGGATTTTTGTGCGGAGCAGGCGAATGAATCCGTAATATTTTGTTACATATTCTAGCACAAAGTGGCAAAGGAAGTTGGACTTGCCTTGGAGGCTCTGTAGTTGGTGTTGAGTTTTTGGGGAAGGAAGATCAAGGATAACTTGAACTTTGAGGGGATCTACCGTTATCCCTTTGTGGGACATGATGAATCCGAGAAGACAGCCTGCTAGGACACATAAAACGCACTTGAGAGGATTCAGGCAAATTTTGTACTTGCGGCAACGTAAAAAGACTTTCTACAAGTCGTCTATATGTTGTGCTTGTTTTAGTGATTGAGCGGTAAGGTCGTCCAGGTAGACCAATATGATGTGAATTAGGTCATGGAAACAATATGTCATGGTGCGCTGGAAGGTGGATCCAGCGTTTTTCAGGCCAAAGTGCATGACTCGATACACGAATGTGCCCCATGGGGTTGTGAATGCCATCTTGTAACGGTCTTCTTTCTGGATCTGGATTTGGTTATATCTGGAAAATCCGTCCATGAAGTGTTAAATTTTCATATGCTAAGCTAGAATGATTAGTATTTCATTTTGATTTCATAACAAAAGCACATAAACAGGATCACTGAAAGATAGAGAAGCACAACCATACAAAAGGAACACAAAGATTTATCCTGGGAAAACCCTAAAGGGAAAAACCCAGCAAAAGCTTCCTCAATATAGATGCCCCAAAAAGAAGGTAAAAGGTAAAACCAACAAGGAGATCAAAGCCTGATCCCCTCCTTCTCCAGCTACTCTTCTCTTCTCCACTAATGCGCTACACACATGAGAGTGTGTGTGTCTCAAATGAGGAGAGCTACACCTCTATTTATATTCATCCGTTCACTTCAATTAACTCATCCGACATGTAGGCTTGAGTTAATCATGTAGGCTCGAGTTACACATGTAGGCTCAAGTAACCACACTGGGGTGCTAATGAACCACCTTTACAATTAGAGGGGACAACCTCATGACTCTTATTAGTTCTTCCGATTAGAAGCATTGGGGTACAAGATAATACAAGTGGTTCTCCCGGTAGGACCATCGGGGACCACAAAAGATACATATAGAATATTCTTCGAAGTTACAATATTTCAACATGAAGGAAAAGGCCTCATGTCTGGCACACACATCAATAATCTGATCGATGAAAGGTGTGGGGAAGTTGTCTTTGGGACACGCCCCGTTAAGGTCGTGGAAGTCTGTGCAAACGCGGATGGTACCCTATTTTTTATTCACGGGAATAGGATTAGAAACCCAAGTGGTGTACGCAATGGGGTAGATGAAGCCGACTTTGTGCAACTTCTCTATCTCAGCTTTAACCGCGGCCACTTTGGACGGATGGGGGCCACATAGGGCCATGTGTCGATGTGGTGTTCCATGATGGACGGATCCAAGCCGGGCATTTTGGTGTAAGACCAGGCAAAGATGTCACGAAATTCTTGGAAGAGAGATTTGTAGGCATTGACCTCTTCCGGGGAGCAAGATGCCCTCAACATGATTTCTTCAACAATCTTAGAATTGGTTGAGATGTAGATTTTGATGGTTGGAAAAATGTTGGCCATGTTCCCTTCTTCGAAGGTGTCTGGTGCCGGGATGGGGTTCTTGAACCAGTCGACCTTCCCATGAATGAAATCTTTGGTCTCCACAGAAAACTGGTCAGACTGCGACACAAGTTCTTCAGGGAGGAAGAACGAGTGATGGTGCATGTCGTCCCATGCGTATTCTAGGGCGGTTAGAGCTTCAAGTATCTCCTCATCATTGTGAAAGAAATGAAGAGACATGTTTGATGGATCGTCGTTGGAGGTGGATATGAGCGGGTCGGTAGAACTGGATATCATGTAAATGGACATGGTGTCTAAAGAAGGTGGTGGGGGGTGGACTTCTTCGATCAAGGTGATATCAGACTCAAGGTAATGTTGACGGAGGTCAGATAGAGCCATTCAAAATTTGGGAAAGTCTTGGCAATGGTGACAGTAATGTCCATACAAACCGCAGAGGGCACAAGCATGGTTTGTTCTCAATGACTTATTTCTTACTATCGACGCACTTGGAAGCTCAACCACGAGGAGGTTTTCATTTGTATCCATGGCATCCAAATGCACACACATCATTGGGATCTTAGGGAAGTTCTGGGTTGGATGGCCCTATTATTTGCAGACAGCGCAAGGTGGGATCTACCAAGGTTCTGCGGTAGCTTTGGCATTTTTTCCCTTGGCCCTTTTCGGGTGGGGTGGTGCGGGTGCGGGTGCGGCTGTTGGATTTTGTGGGCCGGTTGGAGGGTAACACTCAATTGCAATAGGTTACATCGGGGTTAAAACAACTTGGGGCATTGGTGGTTGAGCTGGTGGATCAAGATACCACACCGAAATTCCCAATGTAAAGTTGGGTAGGCTTAAGGTGGCCATTATCGGCTTGCTCATGACACCAGGTGGGGGAAAGAGGAAGGGAATCATATGGAGTGGAGATGAGCCCAGATAACTCCCTATTGGTTACATGTGGGGGTGAGGTTGTGGTTGTGGCTGCACATAATGATGCAGCTGTAGATGATGTTGCGGCAACTATTGGTGTTTCGACTGCGAATGATGTTGTGGTTGTGGTTGGGGCTACGGCTGCGGTTGTTGTTTGGGTGCAGCGGTGCTGGATGAGACCACGCACAAGTTCGTAGTCTCATTTTGTGTTGGTGGTGGTGACATTAGGGGGAAAGGGCCATCATGGTGGTATCAACAAACAACCCAGGGCCCACATTCAACAATGGGGAGGCTGGTGTGTTGTCAACCATAGTGTTGATTCCATGGATGACATTGGCGTGTGTGGTCGTCCCTTGCGGCTCGATGGTGGTGATGGTAGGGATAACGTTGGTGGGTGTCGTTAACCCTTGCGGATCATGATAAGTGAGTTGATCAACCATCACAATCTTCCCTTCGTGGGGGAACATCATGAGATGGAATATAGTTGATGCAACTGCTCTCATGGCGTACATATAACTTCTCCCGAGGAGAAGGTTATAGTTTAGTTGAGTGTTGACAACCTCTATGTCAATCAGAACTGTCTTCCCGGCTAATGTGATGGGGACATGATGGAGGATTCCTTGGGCTTTGGTAGGATGGCCATCATAAGCTTGCAGAGTTGTGGAGGATGGTTGCAGAATTGGGGATCCCAGTTTCTGCCAGACTAGGGTAGACATAACACATGTAGATTCCCCCTCATCTACTATGCATCGATGCACAACCAAGTTACGAATGGACATCGAGATTTGAAAGGCGATGGTCGATGGCATGCACGGTTCTCCATTCTCCAAGTCAAATGTGATCAACTTGGAGTTAGAGGGGTCTACTGCCCCAAGGGCGGCTAGTAAGCCTTTCTGCTATGTTGGGCACGTTTTAAGTACCTCAAGAGTGGACATGGAAGTTGGTGTTTGGGCCAAATCATCCACGATGCTGTAGCTGACAGCAGCTCTAGCCGTGGCATTATTAGAAACTCTACGTATGGGGGGGCATGGGAATGGGGGTAACTGAAGAGGTAGGTTGAATGTTTTAGATGTTGATGCTACTGATGAGTTGGTGGGTTCAATGTTGGCTCCGTACTGATTCTGTCTAGTTTGTAATTTGACTTCTTCAATTGTCATGGCTAGCAAGTAGTGGACACCTATTTCTGTCATGGGAGGTGCCCCCAGAGCATTGGGATTGGGTTGGGGAGGGGGTGCAGTTGCCACCAATCCTTGGACTGGGAGTGGGTTTTGAAGAACCATAGGAGGAGGCCCTTGTGGTGCCGGTTTGGGTTGGGCTTGGTTTGTAGTGTTGGCGGCCTGTTGGACCTCATTCCGAATGGCCTGCTTAGCATGACCCATGAGGGGACACTTGAATGCGTAGTTCTCGTAGACCTCACAGAGTGTGCATGGTTGGTTTGTGTACAATGGGGCGTTGTGTCTTGGTGCGTTTGGTCGTGGGGGGTTTTGAGTTGGCCGGTTTGCTGTGGCATTGTTGGGCGGGTTCGGTTGTTGAGCTCCTTCCTGCGGTTGGTTGTTTCCTTGGTTTTGGGGTCAATTATTTCAAGCTTTCCCTTGTTGATTGTTGGGGGCAGGCTGGTTGGGATGGTTTTGTTTTGTGAACACTTGTCCCAACGGAGCGGGTGGAGTGGGGGCTGGGGATTGAACTGCTTGCACTGGTGGTGCATAAAATATTTGGGTGGGTGGTGGTGCCACAAATGTGGGAATTTTCCTTACATACTACTGTGTTGGCCAAGCCATGGCCTGAGCCTGCTACGGTGGCGCAGGCTGTGCGTAGGAGGTTGTGGCTCTGGACTGGGACATCATTCTTGCGTAGTTCAGAGTTTGGTTTTGATAGGAAACACTAGTAGTGTTGCTTGGTTGTGGTGGAACTGTAGGTGGTGACATACGGTGCTGTGGTTGTTGGGAGACCGAGCCTATGATGCCATCTGCAGCATGGGATGCCACTGGTGCGTTGCGGTAGGAGGTGCCTGTGCGTGGAGCATCTGGGATAACGGTGTACAGGTATCTAGACTGAGCGTAGATCAGGTCAAACTGTTGGGATTTTAGTATGGCCTCCTCTTCGGATTGGGGACGTTCAGATGCGATGTCCTTTGCTATGGGCGGGAGTAAGGTCTTGAGGAACCAATCCAAGAATATCTTGTCGTCAAGTTGGATTTTACATAAACTGCGGCATCGCTGCCACTCATGGATGTGGTCGGTTATATGAATCACAGTGTTTTGACGCTAGGATAGCAAGATCTCCACCCCCTCATCATATCTGACATGGATTTGGAAATACTGTAGGAACATGAAAGCCAGGGAGTTGAAATCTGGGTACTTGGCTTGTGGTAGCTCAATGTACCATTTGGCTGCAACACCTGTAAGGGTGCATTGGAATAGCCTCAACCTGATGGAATCATCTACGATGTTGTTTGATGAGCACCATAGATGGAATGTCATGATGTGGTTTTGGGGACATTCCCCTACCTTGCCTTCAAACTTGGGAATTTCTGATGGAAGCTTGGTTGGCATAGGAGGCCAAAAAGCTTGATGGCGGATGGGGTCGTTTGTTAATCGAGCCAAATCAGGCAGGTTAAGATGAGCCATGAATGACAGGTTTGACCCCAGTTTGATGTGAGATGGGGCAATGATGGTGGTGGGGTTTGAAGGTGCATAATGTACCTTCATAGCTGGGGGTATTGGTTGTGCCATTGTAGATGGGCCAATGCCCCCAAGTGCGGTGGGAGGGACAGTGTGGGTGGAGGGGACATTGCCCCCATGTATGACAGTAGGGGTAATGTAAGTGGAAGGTCCAATGCTCCCTTGTGTGGTAGGAGGGGCAGTGTATGTGGAAGTTCCACTGCCCCCATGTGTTGCAGGTGGGCCAACTTGACTGGTCACAATGGGTGGTGGCAACTGACTGATGACAGTTTGCATGACTGTGCTAGGGCCACCTGCAGATTTGTTGGTGATAGGTGTGGACATGGGTCCACTAGCTATGGCTATGCCAGAAAATGGTTCCAGGTTTGCACCAGCCATGGGGCTTGATGGTGCAGTATGGAGGTCTGGTTCAGACTAATACGGGTCTAAATCAGAATCAGAGGTTGTGTGGCCTTCTGATGGTGTGAGAGGTCGTCAAGGATGGTTTTGACGATGTCGGTTCAATGTCCCGAATGGTGGTGGTTTGCCTCTTAGGCATGCGGAAGAGCGTGGGGGATCAATTGTGTTAGATTGTATCAAACTGGTAGGAATGATATTTGGACCCTGATTTCAATAGCTTCCTATTGGCTGTAGGTGGTCACTTGGCCACCAGGACTACTAGAAGACAACGCTTGGATTTTTCCTCATGGGCATTTCTACTCAATCGGTGCGGGTCGTTGCCCGTTTCGCTTGGCAATTCCTATTAGCAACCAGCTACTTTGGGGTTCCCATGGTACTCCTCACAATGAGTTTCTGGGTAGAGCCCAAGTACTTCCCACAGTTGAAGCATTCAGGGACTTATGTCCTCAAAGACTGCAGATTTTTGAAACTTAGTGTAAATTGATAAATTTTAAGGCTCTCTTAGGGTCATGAACTGAGTGGGGTTGATTATGTGGTATGGTGTATATGTTTTTCTATATTTCTATTATCAGGCGGCTGCAAGTGGTTTATGAATATGTTGTAGAGTTCATATCATTGTATATGCAAGCAGTGAATAATCAGAAATTTGTAAACACATACATTTTTTACCTTGAATGTTGATGGCCTAACTAGGTGACTACCTTACACCTATATTCTTCTTCAACCAAGAGAAGGTGCTGGGCTCTCAACACAATGGGACTAAGCCCATCTGTAGATCCACAGGCCACCTCCCAAATGCAAGGTTGGTCAATAGGGAGGACGCTTAGCACCATGAGAAGCCCTCCTTCTCTACCCCCTCTACCTTCCAGGTCATCTGTTTTTAATGGTTTATAACAATATTGGGTGAAGGGCCAAGGACTATATGAGTTGTGCCCTTCGTCTTATCCCAGAATACCCCAGAGGGTGATGAATGGGTAGAGGAGGAAGGGTAAGAAAGACTATTAATTTTATGTTAGTTTTAGTTAGGCTATGTTGATTAAGCAATTTTTTTTTTGAATTTACACTTTGTTTGTACATGAAATTGCAGTAAATTGTAACAGAAATAGAAATTGAACTACTGTGCTGGGCAAAGGCAGCTGAGCTGCACTGACAGTCCTCAGTAAAATGAAAATTAACTTCTGATTTACAGACCGCATGTTTCAGGTCAAATTTGGCGAGGGGGTCGCAAATTTTTTCCTGAAACAGGCGAGGGGGTCGCACAGATTTTAGATAGAAGCGATCTGTCCTTCTTAGTGAAGTCGCACCTTTCGGGGGGAAAAGGGCAACTTGGTCACGCCTATGAGTCCTAAAAGAGCAACCTCATCCCCTATTTAGGCCCAATAAGTGTGACCTGCTTTGGATTTGGGGTTTTTCTGATCCTGAGTTAGATCCGACTGACGGTAACCTGTACTGTGGCCAAACAGACTCGGATTTTCCTTGCAGAGGATTTGACAACAAGAAAAACTGAAAATAAATAGGATTTAAACTAGATCTGACAAGAAATTTTTAAAACTAGGGCATAAACTGAAAAAACTTGAAATTTAAAAAAAACTGAACCAGGGATCCTATGGGATTGACCTGGTATGGTCACCAATTCTGTAGCAGGGATTTATCCTTGCTATAGGGGCAGGAATGAATCCCTTGTACCTATAGGATGGAAGGGTAGGTTCCTGCGTGTGGAAAATGCAAAAAATAAACTGGACAGAAAGGAAAGGAAATGACAGAAAGAAAATGGTCATGAGCCCCTCTGCAAACAAAGTTAGGGCTTTGCTCCGAGAACCTACAAACAACTACTAAACAGAAATAAACCTGCAAAACAAGATAAGAAGTAAACCTGCAAACAAATATTGGTGAGAAACAACTAAGCTACCAAACAAAACACATAAGCAAAACTAGGTTATACCTCTCCTTTGGTGAAATGGGCCACCATGCCCTGGCTAGAAGAAGCACCTCCCTATCTCACTCAGCAATGGAAGAGCTATGGCTCAATGGGGAAGATGAGTGGAGGATAGGGGGATGTGGGTGGCTTGAGATGCAAAGAGTTTCAAGGCATCCATGGGTAGCATAACAGTATGCAAGAGAGGAGTTGTTTGAGAGTGCATTAGAGAGAATTTGAGGTCAAAAATGGGCCTCAAAAGGACCAAAATGTACTATAAAAATCAACCAATTACATTCTAGTAGATGACATCATCTCCCATGGTTGAGGTGGCATTGCATGAGTTAAGAATGCTTATTTGTCACATTTTCTATGGTGGATGAAAACCCATAGTAAACCAAGGTAGTGGCACAAGTACTTTTAAGCCATAAAGTGAAGTACTCACAATAAAATTCATTTCACATTTTTTCATAAAATAATATTATTGTTATTTTCAAGTAAAGTACTCACAATTCACTTTCTCATAAAATAATATTATTGTCATTTTCAAGTAAAGTACTCAT